>NJDD01001606.1:51745-149954 GCA_002245505.1 Calephelis nemesis
CACAATGCAACCTGTCTCTCGATAGTCTCACACGGCTTTGTATATAGCTTCCTATAATTACCAACTCATATGGCTAGGGTCGGTAATCGGTAAGAGCCGTTTTAAAAGTGATGACATTTAAACCCTTTCGGTTCCCCACAGATAGACTTTACTCTCTCTGTAATGTTCTTTCTGTGAGAACACTATTTGTACTGCAAATAATACTCCGGAAACATACAGAACTAGTTTTAATCCCGAGGTTTATAACAAGCGTAGAGCAGATCTTGCATGTCCAACTATGAGTAGGAGAACGGCAGCTGCAAGCCGTCACTATCAGCATCTTAGCACAAAGCTCTACAACCTAGCAAATAAGAAATTGGAAATTATCATCTCCCAATAAAACTATGTAAGCGTAAATTGTTTGACTGGCTAGTACTGCTATCTTATGCACAGTCGGAACATTTAATAAAATACGTGAGGTAACCTGTGCCATCGTCAAAATCATCACGCGCGCACACACACATGCACACACACACACACACACACACGCAACCACCCACACACACACACAGGCGCATAACCATAAATCAAAAGCAGCACCATAAATTCAAAAGTTCATTCAGGTTTCTTTTAATTATTTATTTTTGTGTATTATTAGATAATTTTCTCATAAATTTAAATTAAAAGGAACATTGTTTTATCTTACTTTAAGAGAGGGCACTCTCACTGCGCTACAGTTTTTAAACTTTAGCAGTTGACAGTGCTAAAACTGTTTGCATATATAACGATTTTTGTTCACATTTTTTTCGATTATTGTTTTGTTTTGTTGTTGTTCCTAATAAACTTTTTTTTTAACTTGTCAACAAGGCGCTCGGACCAAAAGGCCAAGTACCACCTGCACTGTACAAATATTATTTAATATGGAAACTACCAACAAACGTCAAAACTGCACACTCACACAAACTTGATTTTGCGATGCCGCAGAAGCGATCGTTGCTAGGTACTTTGACGATTCGCATCTTTTTTCTCTTTCAAACCTTGTACGTAGTTTACATACTGTTTTATATCTGTACTTTGCTACCTGTCAGGCCTACATATGTCAGGAAGAGATGTGCACATTTTTTTGTCATTGACACAGTACCTTTAACTTGGCGGAGTTTTAAAACGACTCTCCCGGTTTGGTACTTTACCTATACTTGTTACCATTATTTCAGAGCTTGCGCGTGATAAATTTTCAGTATACTTAATGTTTAGGATGTCACTTAATGACCATAATCGACAAAATGTAATACTGCGACCAAAAACTAGTGTGATACATTTCTACAATTATAGTATAGTAAGTGGCCAGCCAGGCATCTCGTAGAAAGTGAGCATAGGGCTTACCGTCACTAACACCGGGACATCTGACTAGGTGGTAGAGTTTCGTAGTGACTCGTCCGGATTTGTACCAGCACCTTACCTATTCCTGCCGCCATAACGTCCGCGCTAGCCGTTGACGTGTTGCGGTTTGGAAGATAAGATAGCCGGTAAAGTTACTTTTGTTCGAGGCCTAACATCCCGGCCTCAGGTTGGCAACGCACCATTACCACCTTTAGTGTCTCTGGGCGGGGTAAATTTCTTAACACCAGAAAATCCTTCAGCTTGTTGCCTTCCAATATCATAAAAGAAAGTAATTTATGTCTGTCTGTTACAGGAGCCGCTGCCCCCAGGAATGGAATGACACATGTAGAACGTCTCGCCAACAACGGGACAAATTGTATTAGATAATGATAAAATTGTTATTCACAATACGTTGTACAGACAATTTTACTTTGAAAATAAATTTATGAAGTGATATTTCCTTGTCTTTGTTGTTTTTTGTTTTAGTTTGTTTACTTTTTATCCGGCTGAAACTCTCTTCTCTTCTTTTAAAAAACAGTTGACCCTATTTTGACGAAATTTAGCAGGGATATTGAGAAATTCTGAGGTCAAAGAAGACTGCATTTTAATCCAATGTTTCCTTCGGGAGAGCGAAGTTTAAAATACGAGCGAAATCGCGATAGTATTGATTAACTAAATCTAAATAACGTTTCTAGATAATAATAAATATCTCTAGACAAGTTACACAAATTGAATCTAACCCCAAAGTAAGCAAATTATATGCTTGTGTTATGGGTGTTAGTCAACGATACTAATACATAGAAATACTTAAATAGATAACCAGAATAAATTTAACCCAGATCAGAAAATGCAGACATCTAAATGTCAATCACACAAATGCCTGCCCCCGTCGGGAATCGAACCCGTTCCTCGCGGCTAGTCGGGAGTAGTTAGGCGTGTACGATAGCCACTCGACCAACGAGGCGGTGTAATTGCTAATATGACAATAGCGAGCAATACGCCAGACGTCAGAAACTGGCAAGATGGTAATATCAAAACCTTAACTAAGTTTAGGTGCCGATGTAGAATAAGCCTTTATTTTGCTAACTCCGCGTAAGCAATGCAACTGTTGGGGCGAGAAGTCTTCCATATGACAGAATGTGACAAACCCAATTAACGTTCCCACCGCGACCAGACCACGAATAAAGTAAGAGTGCGGGACACAACATAAAATGTCAAGTCCTTCGCGTGTAACAACAAGCGAACGAACGAAGGGAAATAAAACAACTTGTCCATTTCGTGTTTTTAGCTTATTCTACATCTGTTACAATGGATTTCCGCAAAGTAACGCCTGATTGAATAAAAAATTACATGCCGATGATAAATCTTAATAAATAATCGCAGAGCTAACATCAAAATTCCTGCTTTCTTGCATTCTTCCCCTCCTCTCCTCTCTGACTGAACATTCTTTATATTATAATAATGAAACTTGGTACAGGGTTTCCAAATTTTATATGTAAGGAAAAAAAATGACTTTTTTTATTTATAAAACTTTATTGATTTCCTAAATACCACTAAGTTAACTTGTATGATTTTGTTTCTGGTGACAGCGCTTTCATTATATTTTCCAAAGAGCATGGGGCATCTGAAAAAGGAAACTTATTTTTATAAGGCCATAAAAACATTTCGAATTTAGTATACTTAGAATTCAGTACAATATATAGTGTAGTAGAATTTAGCAACACTGCAATACTTGCAAACACATAACAAATACATACCCAATGATGTTACGACATTATTATTAAATCAAACGAAAAAACACGTTAATAAAAAATTATGTATATTATATTATATACAAATATATTTTTTACATTATATATTATGGCGTTGCTACACTGAAGTTCTGCACTAAACCACTATTCGGCCTTTTCTATTGTGTAAGACTCAAAGTCTGACCCTGTTTAAATTCCTCGAAATGATTTCAAAAGTTAAAAAAGGAAAACATACCGAGATGAAGCCAATCGGTGTCCTGATATCCCATTTCCGTCCTCGCCAGTACCAGGGCGTCATGGATAGCGTGGTACACAACCACTGATAGAAGTAGGGCTGGTTCACCAGTCGCTGTAACCATCCACATTAACATTTTTAGGAATGCAACGATTCCAGTCATTTGGAATGATCTAGTAATTTAAATTTCTAGATACCAGCTTAGTTAGACCAGGCGATAGAACCCTGCAAGAGCTTCTTTGGATTGATACTACTATTGCCTTACATTTTCCTAGCCCAAGAAGTTTGCTAATCGCGTCGCAGTTAGGGAATAAGATAATTATATGCAGCTTGTATACCTTTCCGTCAAGAAATTCTTACAAATTTGAAATTATACCTTTTTTGATGTACGGGAATAAAGCCGCATATAAATAAGATAATTATATGCGGCTTGTATACCTTTCCGTCAAGAAATTCTTACAAATTTGAAATTATACCTTTTTTGATGTACGGGAATCGCTATACTCTTTTATACTACTGTCGACGAGCACAAGAATCACTATTAATATAGTCTACGTGAATGTACTATGAATTATTCAAAATCTATCAATAGTAGCGACTGCAATCCTTACCGTCAAGAAATCCATCAGCTTTTACCTTCCAATATTGTCATTAAAAACCCACATTACCTTTGGATCTCAAGACGCCATGATTATTTATAGAATTTCTTCGAAACGAAACCCTGAAGTCGACCGGTATATCGGTAGCTCCTGGCGGTTTGTACGTCCATGTACGATCAGTCAGTAGACGCCCTGATTTGTCATACACCAGACGTTCAGATGTCCATAGCCCTAAACCCATGATGAACGCTCCTTCGATCTGGAAAATTGTTTTAGTTGGTTTTTTGACATGATATCATAGACAATCTGCTTCCTGATTGGAAGGGATTACTATCTGAATACATTGATCCTTGCATTGTTTCTGGAGGCTAGGCTTATAAAGAAACTTTATTAGATACAAGACCGATACTGCTAAGAGTATGCTGTTTACTTTTAGGAAATATCTCTATGTCTTATGCCCGGTTTCTATAATCAAAAAACGAATCGTTCTAATTACTAATAGTAGTTTTTCTAAGGATTCTAATAACAGTTCCTCTTTTTCGATAGTTAAATCGGAATATTTTTTGAAAATATGAGTTACGTTCCGTTACATCTGAGTAAACTACGAATGGTTAAGCCTTTGGATTACGTTTCGTTGATTATAGGAATCGGACATTAGGTAGTCGTTCTTTCTTGATAGAGCAGTCGTGATCATGGCACTTGTAGAGGCCAGTCTTAGGTGCCTTACGTATCTCTTCGGTTCCAGTAGGTCGAAGGTTCCTGACCGACATTTAACAAGGCTCTAAGACCGTTTGGTGTATGTTACCCGATCAAAATCTAGCAAAAGATTGATACTGGGTGGTGTGTATTATCTGCCCTACATCTATTGACGATTTAAACTGACTCGTGTATGAATCGTATCTCGTGTGTGGGCTGAATCTGAATACTATTCAGTTACCTGTCCAACATCCAGCGACGGGCTGAGACTGCGTCCGGAGTCGTGAATGAGATCGACCCGTTGTATCTGTGTGCGACCACTGAGTACGTCGAGCCACACCTCACACACACATGCTCCGTACACATTGTATCCGCGCAGAGAGTCCAGCTCAGAAGTCATGGCATTTACTTGGAGGTTTATACCTACGAAGTTACACTTTCTGGATTATGGACATACAGAAGCCTTTTCTTGTTAGTGATAACAATCTTGTAATTGAGGTTACCGCATTTCTTCAAACTACCTTGTTCATATTTCATCTAGATTGCCTATGTCAAGCATTAAAAATGCAATGATTTATGTCCTTGAAGCCAAGCAACATGTACAGTTTTCTTCAAATAAAAAGATATTAGTAGCACGGATTAAACAAGTACCTACGTATAAAAACAATCATAGTCTCATGTAGATAAACAACTGTACGTCACTAATTCTGATTAATAAGAGATGGTTAAACTATGTACAGATTGTAAATTTATTAGTTATTAGCATTAACTAAGAGTAGGACGCACACAAGAGTCTTAACAACCATCCCTAAATACACTTCTTCTGGTTTTCTTCCATACCTATAAAAACTTACCTTTATCGTAAGCCTTGCTAACAACCTCCTTCCAAATGGGATCATCCATCTCATCTATAATTGGCTTTAATCTACTCAACAGCTCATTACAAGCTTTAACTGTAGCAAAGGCAACTGATTCACTTGTAATACTTCCATTACTGGCCATTGCGTTAGGAGACACAAAACTATCAGACCCTTTCACTGTCACCGTATCCAGAGGAACATTTAGGCTATATGCGCAAACTTGAGCCACCTTAAAGTAAAAAAAAAATCTATGAACAAATCACAACGATGATTTAAGTCCAAATTAAAATAATCATCAAGTCCAACTTAAAGTGGGCTTAAATCAAATTCAATATTTTCCAAAACAGTACGACCTCGATGTGAGTCAAGAGCCATTAGGGCCTTGCACGTTCTTGACTTAACTGTCTAACTCTGAGTTGGCTTTCATAATATTCTGGGCTTCTAACCAACTGTTAAGTTGCCTTAAATTTGGGAATTTAATTCAAGCACAAACGAGCGGCCATTACTGGCGTATCCGGTGTAAAAAAATATATTGAAGATATATACTCAAACCTACAAATGTAAGTTAAGTTGTCGGTGGTAACACAAGCTTTGCGGATAATTTTCAGTTACAAGTACTTCATGTTTTATTTAAATGAATAACTAAAACGTAGGTCTACATTGTTTTAGAATGCCTTCATTTATAATACCATAAGACCAAATATGTTAAATAAAATTGAGGCCGTCAGTTAATTCTTAGCCGTTACAAAGTAGGATACCATAAAAACTTACCATACCGTCTAAACACAACAGTGATCGCTGAGTTTATTACGGTAGGAATAGGCAAAGCGGTTAAACATATCCGGTTGAGTCCAGTTAAAAAAAAGAAGCCAGGAAGATAGTAGAATTTTACTATCTATTCTCACTGAAGCTACTTACTAGTGACCAACAATAAAAATAGTATAATAGTAGTATGAAAATAGTAGGCATATCCTTCTAAATTCGTACCTTTGTGTTAATTCCTTGACCCATCTCAATCCCTGCATGGGATATAAGGATAGACCCATCCCCGTGATAAACTGATATAGTTACTGCAAAATTCCCTGAATATGACACTGGGAAAGACATTATCGACGTTTTCAGAACTTTTTTGGTCCACGCGTTTTCAGAATTATACTTTTCAATTTCATCTTTACGATCTTCGTAATTGGATTCAATCTGCAATGTGGTTACTATTTCTTTCAAAGCGTTGTGATCTGGAGCAATATGGGATATACGAATGTCTATTTGGTTTCTTTTGACTGTGAATGCAATTCTCTCCATAATATGTTCTAGAATTGCAGTGGCTTCTGTTGTACCTGTAAAATAAAATAATAAGTGAGATGGAGTGGTAATATAAGAATATTGCGTACAATTGCAAATTTTAGATCTAAGATTATTCAATACTTAATACAATTAGATAGACTAGTCCAGAAACACGATTGTGAGTCTGAAAGGATGTACGATGGCAAATATTTATAAAATTTATAAATAGATAAATATTTTGCCCTAAGTCTGCCATATTTCTAAATAATTAGTACGTACCTACATAAAATGTCTCTTTCACCCTAAGGTTGTTGGAAAAGATCGTTCCGAAGCTATAAGACCGCATTTAATAATTTTACCTTAAAATATAAAAGTAAAATGTAAAGCATCTTTATGCCCGTATCCCCGAAGAGGTAGACAAAGGTACAACGAGGGCACCCACAACTTGCCAAAGACATTAAGTCTAACAATGTGATAGGTGGCAAGTCTATCGCCAACCGACTATTTGCCAATATCTTAAGCAGTGTTGTTTTTATTAGAAAATTTGAAAAACACAGTTTCTTTTTATTTCCTGACACGGGGATCGAACCCGGAACCTCATGAAGCCAAGTCCAAAGCTGGACTGCTAGACCAGAGTATCTTTACCTACCTTACGATACTTTTATTCTAGGTATAGGTACCTAAAAATTAATATTGTAGTGTAGAATTCGCATAAACATACGGCCCGAAAAGGCTACGCCAAACATACTTATAAACACCATAACATTTGGCTCATGACCTTCCGACATATAGACATGTTTATAATACTTTTGTGGAGACTTGTGTGGAGTGACCATTTTTAAAAACGCTACTCTATTACCTGGCGCTCTGCACCAAATGTTGCTGGCTTTGTCCGTCAGCACGCTGTACCCTCTGATGGACCACCTCGAGGTCTCGTACAGATTGGTGAGGGTGGTCGCTACGTCACCGCCCGCAGTGTCGTTATATGAGTATCCACAATCTAAGTAATAATCCAATTCCACATACTGAATGATGCCATCATCATTTACACCAACCTACAAATATTTTATCATATCAGTTTGCCTGTCCACTGTGTTTCCCACAGTGGAGGTCTCTTCTAATCTTTGTCATGTCTCTTACTCCTATGTTTTTTGCATCTGTGACACCTAAGTGTCTTCGAATCATTTTCATAAATTTTGTTTATCGTTATTTAACATCACGATGGAGCGATGTTGTGGTTTAAATTTTTGTGTGTGAAGATAGTTCTGAGGCTATAAAATATCAAAGGCTACTTTTTATCCCGATATCTAAAAAGTTTTATCTACTTAATTAAATTTATATGATGGCGTAGCCAAAGACGAGACACATCCAGTATTAAATAATGTAAGTTTTGGCATGAACGACAAAATTAATTATACTGTATTTTTTTTTATTTGCATTTAGGTCGATTCAACAACACTGATGGTCCGCCTGTTTCGATGTTGGTGGTTCATAGTGTTCCCTGGTGTATTTTAAAGTTAGCGGACTTGAATCTAACTCTAAAAAAATATTTTTTCCACAGAAAATTTTCCGAAATATACCATAAACAAACCTCAAAGTTGGTGTACGAAGGTTGTCGTTTTCCAATAGCAGCCATATTGGTTTGCAGTGGTAAGGCCAATATGGCGTCTCTACCCAGATTGTGTGCTGCTAGAGCGCACGCACAAGCAACCATAGATGAAGCTGACGCTTTCCCCCCGTACCCACCGCCCAAACGTGGGACTTCTACCTCTACACTGGAAAGAACATGAAGCTTGATTGCCATAATTATATTTTGACAGGTTAAATTTGCCTACCGATACTAACGTAAGATTAGAATCAAGTGACTAGATAGGACACATAGGTACAAAAAAAAACAGACGATGAAAACGTCATACTTAAATATACACAAATTACTCGTAATAACGGCTGGACTAGAGACGAATCAAACAATACCTACAGTTTAAGATAGTAATAACAAAACTAGTGTATTAGCAGCCAGTTTATTTGGAACAGGATCCTGTACCAAGTTATCGGCACTATGACAATGTTAGTGATATCCTTCCAATAAGTGGCCAAGCGTGCTTGCAGGCCGCCTAACCTGTGGTCCTGCGCTATCGCTCTAACCTTCCACCATTCATAAGGGGAAATATTAGTAGCACCATTCGTAGCTTTGATGATTAGTCCTAAGTTTACTTTTTGCGTATTCGTATAGAACATACGAGCAACTACGGCAGCTAGACTGTTGCCTATCTTTGGAATCATTTCGCTCATAAAAAATATATTTAATACCAATATAGGTACGTAAAACAATTACTATTGACGCCTTCAAAGAAAATCCTTTTAAATTTTAATCACAGTATACATATATTATAAAATATACTAATACACGATAATTACGATTTACTTAGGAATTATTAGCAGATACGTGGTTGCCAGCAAAACATTAAAAATATATGAGAAAAGTAGAAAAAAAAATAATACTATCTAGAGAAGCTGTAGGTATAACTTAGCAAATATAGGTATAAGTAGGCAGATCTTTAGCAGCTGTAGGTATAACATAAGTAAAAAAAGGTCTAATTCGTACCAATTTAACGGCAAATTGAGTGTATTGGCGACAGCAATTTGCACGAGGTCCATCCATTGGGTTGACGAGCGCACTCGCAAGCCTCTGCTGGTGTGTGACACCGCACAGCACTGTGTCTCCATTGTGTAGTGGTACTGCGATGGCGTGTTAAACGTGCCTCTGATAATATGAGAAACATCCAATCCTCGGTCGGTGGCTTTGATGTTTACTTCTTGACGAATCTATGGATAAAAGTATCTTCACGCCCATATCCCCGAAGAAGTAGGCAGAGGCATAACTAAGACACCCACGACTAGCCAAAGATACTAAGTCCCATAATGTGATAGGTGGCAAGCCTATCGCCAACCGGGCACGTTTCCAATGCCGACCAACATTTTTTTTATTTTTTTTTATTAGAAAGTTGGAAAAATCCAATTTTCTTTTTGTTGGCCGACCCGGGATTCGAACCCGAGACCTCATGCAGTCAAGTCCAACACCCGGACCGCTCGACCACAGAAGAGAATCTATGGATAATATAATAAAAGGCTAAATACATTTTTTGTATTTAACTTAAATAATTTGCCTGTGTTCATGATTTCACATAATAAAAAAAATCAGATTGTATATATATATATATTTAAGTATATTAAGTAAGTAGCCAAATTTTTGAAGAAATTTTAGTTAAATTGGTCAATATAAATTCAAAATAATTATTAAATTTTACAGCATTATTTGAAATTAATTTACCTTAATTCTCGAGGGAGCTCCTAAGTAAATACCTATACTCTAATCCTTTTGGCTTATAATATTTAATAGATATATTCGGCGTGAGTTTGGAGAGTCTTGAAATAGGAATACAAAATATCACACAGAAAAGAGGTTCCTGTGACGATTCTATATAACTTTATAATCTATCACTTTATCAGAATGCGGCCACTTAAAAAACACCCGTTACTTTACTGGTTGACCTGTCCAATCAACCCACAATATTTAACCACTAAGTACTAGGTAAACATATTACCATAGATACCTAATACATTACATTAGAAATAATACCATAGACCTAATACATTATTACAATATCGCAAGCAGTGAGGCTTTGGAATTCTCTTCCCGTAGATATCAGGAGAGCTCCAAATATTAATATTTTCAAAAGTATGTTAAAGCGTCACTTCCTGCGTTTACTGTGATTAATACTTATATAGCGTGTTCTAAATTCTAATACCTATAATTAAAACAGGTTTCTGCTTTAAGGACGATTTATTTTGTCTATTAGTAAATGCATTTTTATATTTTTAAGAGCACCATTACACAGTACTCTGTTAAATCTTGTTCCATATTTGAGGGGAGCCTGGAAGAGATCGCTGATTTGGCGATAAGGCCGCCTTTGTGTATCTTCTAATTTAAGTTTTATTTGATGTATTTGTAATTTATCTGTATTTGGTGCACAATAAAGAGTTATTGTATTGTATTGTATAAACATGACGGAGACATTTTGATGTCAGGAATAGGTAAGTAAGGCGATCCTAATCTAGGCAAGTTGCTACACAGCACTCTACAACAGTGGTCTTGTTGATGATGACCTATAACCTGTGTGTGAGGCAGATGGTCTATTCTACCCAGTGAACCTAGACTAACCCTAAACGCCTAAACAGATAAATATGATTCGCCGTGAGCTGTCACCTATAAGCTGCAAAATAATATAAGTATATAAGCTACTTTTGACCCAGTTCACTTTAAGAACTATACCTGTATAATGTATACTTACCCTATCAGACTTATCTCTTGAATTCAAAGCATCTTCAATAGTCAATACTGGCTCAATATTAGACTTGTTATATTGAACTTGTACCAAATCAGCAGCAGTTAACGCAGTTTCTCTAGACACGGCAGCAATCAGACCAACTGGCTGGCCGTAGAAGGAAACCTTCCTGCTGGCCAGTATTTCCTCGTCTTCTTGCTGCCATGGCACAACACTTGGATAGAAGTTGTTTGTGCCAGGAATGTCTTTGGCAGTGAGGAAAGCAACTACGCCAGGGATTTTCTGAAATATATTTTACACGAAGACTTTATGAACCTTGAAATTATATGCTCAAACGTAGGTATAACCTTTTACCAAACAAGACTAACTAAAGATAGGATGATTATGGGAATGCAGGCGGATTTAAACTTACGGCTGAAGATATCAGTGGTTATCTTTGCAATTCGCAATTTAAAAAAAATGGGGGTAGAAAAATATTCAAAATGGTTTTGCTAGAGCTAAGAGTTGATGAGACTATTGCCTCAAAATCATCTATCTTTTATCACCTATTTAAAAAAAAAAGAATTATAAAAATCTGTTCGTAAGTGGCCGAGTAATCGCGAAACAAAACTATAATAAAATATATTTAAAACATAATTTGATTAATTAAAAAAAAATTCGCCCAGGCCTATGGCCCTGGGGCGCTGACAGTGCCTACTAAAAACGCGACTACTTATTTATAATTACATGGATTTTCTCTCAACCTTACTTTATGGAAGCCATAGTTGGGTATTATTTATGGCTGGGTAGTCAGAAAAAGCATAACTATTTTACGCCACATCAGTTCCGCTGAGTTAGCCAATAAAGTCTTATACAAAAACTGTTGTTATAGACTTTTACAAAGTATTGCTTATTCAATAAAATAAATAAAAATTACCAAAGCTTGAGAGGCATCGAAGCCCACAATTTCTCCCAGGCTGATAGTGGACAAAACCAGCGCCAGATGCAGATGACGAGGTCCTGGATGTATATCACATGAGTACATCGCTTCACCTGAACACTGCAACATGTTTAATGACCAATAATTGTAATATTATTCAATAACCGAAAATCACGTCTATTGGTTAGGTGTTTTTACTTTATATTACTATACTGTAATAATGAAAAGTAAGTTTACCAACTACCTTACCCTTCTAACAGGAACACGTCAACGGCAAGCACTGTCGTTATGGCAACAGAAATAAGTAAGCTGGTGGTACCAATCCGGGCGAATCGCTGCGAAAATTTACTACTTAGTCAGGTGTCACGGTGTAAGAGACGGTAAACCTATGCTTGCCTTTTACCTGTTGTGAAATGCCAAACAATCTTATTGCTGTTTATGATCAATGTCCAAAGCTGGGCACCGTTTGACCAAATAATTAACTTCGTTATTCGCTTACACGTTACTAAAAAATAACTTCTTTAGTCGTTAAAGCGTTACATGTTCATCGTTAAACTTAATCCGTTAACACGTGTTAAAAATATTTTTTTATCGTTGCTTTAATGCTTATAGAAACTGTTTTGGCGCCAGGAATTTAACAGAATATAAACTAAATAAAACAAAAACCCATACAGAAAAAGGAGACCCTCTATCCTCTTTCAGCAAGGCAGCAGAACCCTATCCTGGCCAAGTGCTGCACAGCACTCCTCCACCTGTGGCCATGTTTGTAGTGATACATTTAACCTATGCTCATCACTTACGAACTGAAAGGCAGCTGGTCAATTTTACAAAGAGCACCAGGACCAACACGGGAAAAAAAGACGTTTAACTGCTTTTCTTCGCTAAAACAGTTATATTTAATAAATAAACAGATTTATAAGCACCAGATCTTCAAGTAACGTTACATAGTTGAACGAGTCTTTTTGATTTTATGGCTGACCGAATTTGACAAGATTTTGAGTTTTAGTCTTAGAAATATTTTAGATCAGTGACTCGGTGTAGCGCGATGCTCGGTAATAGTAATTAGGCGATAGTTAGTTAAGGGATTAAAATTTAACGAACTGAAGAAAATTTCAGGGACGTTACCGAATCTGTTAACAGTTTTTGAAATTAACTTTATAAGTTAATCTAAAGTTGAAATGTGAGTAAGAGAACTTCTTCGTTAATTAACTATTAATGGACTAAAGGCTTAATGTCCGGCTATGTCAATATTCTATACATATTATTATACTGTTCTAAGCGTCGCTAGTATATAAATGCGATGCGACGATATAAATAGTTGTCAATTTGGGATCAGGCCCTCGTTTTTTTATATTTCTTCATTGTTCATCAATCCGCAACAAATCCTTGAAACGACCACCATTAAGCATACCCAGGTGGTGAAGTAACAGCCACTACATAACTTATAAAATCTACATGTCTATTGGAGTTTAAGCTGTAGGTACCTATTTACCTGAGCCAATGCTTCTAACTTCGGTACGGGTTGGTTCAATGGCCATAAAGATTTGTCCGTATCGAAGACTTGCGTCCCACTAGAGATTCCTCTAATCAGCTCGTCGCCACCAGACTTGTATCGAGAATTTACGGATGGACTTAGCGACAAAATAGCCTGTTGATAAAATTTATATATAATTTTGTAAATGTTCTAAAGACGTTTGAAAAAAAAACGTATAAACGAAATATGGCTATCAAATTGTCGCAACCGCAAATGTAAGAAGTAATTGCTTAAACATCATCCATACTACAAAAAAAACGCTAGTTAAACACGCGTTAAAGTTCGGTATCTAAAATCAAATTCTCAATGAATAACATGCTGATATGCCATCCAGGTGTAGCAGACGTCTAAATATTTTTGAAGTAAGGCGGAATAATTTCAATAAATCAAATACGAGATTCTAAATAAATACACAATACATGCTACAGATAATGTAATACTTACTCTGACTTACTTGTAACGTTAAACAATCTATTTTTTTAATTTATTACATGACTATTGTAACATATTTTATCGATTTTAATTAACATTGATTCTTGAATAAAAACAAGTGTAACATACAAAAACAACTATAAAAGATTACGGCACAGAAAAAATATTGGATTGTATAAATATGGCGCACTTATAGGTCTATCTGGAAAATAAATGCAAAAGGTGTCCCTCAAGGTAGTATATTAGGTCCACTATTCTTTTTAATTAACATTAATAATCTTCCCGAAAATAACAATCATAAATATATACAATTTGCAGATGACACCACAATTTTAATTAAAGAGAAATGTAATGTTAATTTTCAAAATGATATTATATATTCAATTGAGGACGTTGTTTCCCTTTGGCTCAATGGAAACAATCTTTCAATTAATGTTAAGAAAACTAAAATTATGGAATTTAAAACAAAAAATTCAAAAAAAAAACGATGTACGATCACAAAATAAATAATTTACAACAACACTTTCTGTTGTTGAAATAAATCTAACTGAAACAACACATATTTATTTTAGACATAGGTATAATTCGTATTTTCTTTAATGATATTTTATTTTTGACATTTGCAAAGTCTCATATTTATCGATTTTATTTTATTTTAAAGTAATTTTTAATTGTTAATGACATTATTATATGCATTTAACCCACAACATCAGATATTAATTTTAAATTTATTTTATGTTTTGACCAATAGAAAATAAGTACTTGACATGTAACTTGTTATACGGAAAAGGATTATTTCTAACTAAGTATTGTTTAATAATATTGCTACAATTTTTTTAATATAAAATGCTTAGGTAAAATTTAAATTTGTAAGCCAATTTTGAAAACAAATTTGCATGCCAAAAATGGTGAAATAGGCTTGTATCTACTCCATTTCTAAACAACTCAATTTGTAACCCTATTTTGCAAATAAATGATTTGAAGTTGAATTTAAAGTATCTTCTCGCCCATATCGCCCAAGGAGTTGGCAGAGACACAACCAGGGCCGCCACGACTAGCCGAAGACACTATGTCCCAGAATGTGATAGGTGGCAAGCCTATCGTCAACCCGGTTAATATCATATCTCGGGCAACGTTATTTTTTATTAGAAAATTGAAAATAAAAAAAATCCAATTTTTTTCGTTGTCCGACCCGGGGATCGAACCCGGGACCTCAAGAAGTCAAGTCCGACGCCGGATCGCTAGACTACAAAGGCGATAATTTTATATTGCAACCAAAAACAAGCCGCTACCTTGATTTATTTATCGATTTATAGTCAGAGCAGATTAACTGAATGAACATTTTGACTCTTATATTATAAATAAAAATTATTTTGTAAATAAATTCATAGAACCGACAAACTAAAATTCATTTTGAGACACGATGTTCCTTTATCGGCAAACTAGCACGTTTTATACAAGGAAAATGGCTCTTTTTAATATGGCACCTTTAAATGGCACTTTGGCAAATAAACAATAATTATTATTATTATAAAATTTCAACCCACATTGCAGGTTTCACAGCATGTGACCACAATTCCAAAAGTAAGTACAACCATAGCAAGGTGCAAAGTGTTACTAATTTAGTATAAGTGCAACATTTATTTTTTTATGTGAGAGGTCATCCCCTGATGGTAGGAGACAATCAGGGCCTGTGGAAACCATAGATGTCATAGTAAGTCGCTGTCATGTGGCCGGGATGTAAGGCCTATTGTGTCTGTTATAAGTCTTTCGGCTACCCTACTCTCCGGACCTTAGCATGACAATCATAATGGTGGCAGGAATAGCCACGGTGCTGCACAACGTTCTACTACAACAATTTACCTCCCTACTATATAGGTGACACAAAGTAAGACACACATAACCATAGATAAATAGATAAATTTTATGTTATTTTTATGATAATGGAAGGCAAACAAGCAGACGGGTTTCCTGATGGTAAGCAATGCCCAACGCCTAGAGACACCAAAGGTGGTAGTGGGATGTTAGGCCTCGAGCAAAAGTAAATGTACCGGCCACCTTATCTTCCGAACCGAAACAAGTCAACGGCAAGTGCTGACGTTATGGCGTCAGATAAGGCGGTTGTTGCAGTCAGTGCGAGTCACTGCGAAACTCTACCACCCCATCATATATTATGTCACGGTGTTGGTGACGTTCAGTCTATGCTCGCCTTTTACGAGCTGGCTGGCAAGAAGGCAGATGGTCTATTCTGCAAATGAGCCCGGAACAACACGGTGATATATACAAAAAGTATAACGTAACATAAAGATTTCGTAAGATATTGCCAAAAATGCGATACTAACTTTATAAAACAATCCCAAAGCAATTGCTTTCTTGGAAAATGGTTCTTGTTCTGGCGGATTTTCAACCGGTACTATCTCCTCTTTCAGTTTATCTAGAGCCTTCTGCAGCGTTTCTTCGGTAAATAGACTTTCTCCCTCTAACACACGTTCTGTCTCATGGGCATGGATGAACTTAGGGGCTATGCCACCATAGACTATTGTAGCAGACAAGACTTTGTTGTCTGAATCAAGGAAGAAGTGGAAACCGGCGTTCACTATAGCATGAGAGTTTTGTCCTCGTGGCATTATCTGAAAAAAACATTGGATTATCTATCTGTTATCTATCTAGTAGTAGTATATTTACGCCCAGATACAACCCAGGACGCAGACTGCAAAAAAGTTAAACGTATGTTTACCGGTAGATATAGTAGATATCTACCGAACCGAAACACGTCAACCGCAAGCGCTGACGTTATGGCGAAATAAGGAACGCGGTGGTACCAATCCGGACGAGTCGCTGCGAAACTCTACCACCTAGTCAGATGTCACGGTGTTAGCGACGGTAAGTCTATGCTCGCCTTTTACGAGGTGACTGGCAGGAAGGCAGATGGTATATCTAGTTATGGAGATAAGAAAGAAGTCCTTCATTTGCTAGGACTAACGAAAGCTTGATATATTTTAAAAATAAAAAGTTTTTAATAATAAAACTGTACGTATGATGAGGGAAAGATAACATTATAAACAGATAAATACCTTATAAGTTTTGATGTAATGACGATTTGAAAGCGGGGGTAGTTTCACATCCACTATAAGCTTGCCCTTTAGATCTGTCTTAAAAAGCTCTGGCATTTTTAACTCTTTGTATTTCAATGTGGAATCAACTGTAAAACATAACGGAATAAGTTTTTTATATTCTCAGAATAGTTAATATTTTTGAAAACCTAATCCAAGACTAGACCTAGCCCAAAAACTTTCTAGTTAAAAAGTTCGAGTTAGTTAAAGTTGTAGTATCTTCATGCACATATAAATAATGGATAGTATACATAATTATTAATATTAAATTTTTATTATTTTCTAGTTTTCAGTTTTAAAGTAGATTTCTTTAACGCTTTAATACTTTTTAGGTACTTTATTGCTGCTATGAATTAATTTAAGTAAATAATAAATATCTGTATATAGCATGTTGCTAAATGCCGATGTGTCGTAATCTTGTCACTTAAGTCACCTAAGGGCTTTAGCTCGTTCCTGGGTTAAATTTAATCATGAGCTTAACTGTCAAATATATTATGTACAAAAATTTAGCCCCGCGTAAGAAACTAACTCAAAGTTAAATATTTTACCCAAGAACGTGCAAGCGACCCTAAATCCCACTTGCACATTCCCAGGTTACATTAAATATTGGGTTAATTTGTCAAATATTAACCCTATTTAGACGCTTACTCAGTGTTTAATACTTTAACCCAGATACGTGCAAATGGATTAAATTTACTTACGAGATCTTATTTAATTTAACAAAAATAGACATCGGGATTAGGGAATGCAATCCCGATCGCGCGAAATCTTGATCTCGCGAGAACTCGTATGATTTGTCGGGATCAATCCCGAAGCATAATATGACGAGATCCCGTTCGAGTTAACGGGATTGGGCGGCAATGGTCAGCGATGCTACACATATCCGAACATTCGTTGCGTTTCATGATTCGAAATCTAGAAGACCTAAAAACTCCTCTCTCATTAATGTTGGTATCTTCGATGAACAATCGTATCTCCAAACGTCGCATAAATGCAACTGCAGCGCTGTTATATTTGAAAAATCCAAATAATTATCAAAATGACTTGGTGCAACGGAAAGGTAACAAGACATTCCAAATGCCTTGGAAATATAAGGAAAGAAATTAAAAATATAATTGTACCATTATATTGTAAAGAACCAAACCAAGCAGAGATTAATAAGACAGCATTAAACGAAGATGACTTGCCACTTTCTATGATTGCAGAGGATTTCAATTTAAGTTCTACTGCTATACAAAGTAAGAATTCCCTTCAAGAGGAATTCGAAGAAACTCTGCGAGCGTCTAAAAGTCCATTTACACGTGTATCCACTTGCTTAGATAAAATAGAGTCAGTAATAAAAAAGAAATGGATTTATTTGAGTGTGGCGGAACAAGAAGGAGATTTTTGCAGTTTGCATATAATTGCTTAGTCACGCTGTTGCCAACTAGTGTCGAGTCGGAGATGGCGTTCTCAGCAGCTGGCTTACATTGCAACAGACATTAGATGCTGGTTAGCAGATAGTACTCTTGATACACTTTGTTTTTTAAGAAGTTATTTTCAAAATCACGCGTAACTACTTCTAATTTCCTTGAGCTATACCTACTTTTGTTTTGATTATGTTCATGTTAGTAAAATTGTTAATTATATAGTTAGTAATATTAAAGGATAAATAAAGGCTTTCATTTTCTTTCAAATAAAATTTCTTTTAATTAAATCACTACAATGTGATTATTTTTTTAATTAGACGAGATCCCGAAAATTTCGGGATCCCGCGGGATTGACTTTTCTAATCTCGAGGGATCTCTACTTTACGATCTCGAGTCGGGATTGCATTCCCTAATCGGGATAGACGAAAGTAGATTAAAAAAATGCCCGTGAAATAAAAAGTAATGGACCTACCATTTTTTATGGGATTATATTCCGCATCAAACAAAAAACAGAATTACATAAATCGTTTCAGAAACCTTGGCGAAACCTTTGTACATACATAAATAAATATATAGGCAAAATTGAGAACCCTTCGCCGTTTTTTGAAGTCGGGTACAAACATACTCAACAAAGACATTAATATAGTAATTCACTAATCTCTCGTAATACATACCAACAGTAACTGTAGCTCGGACCGTCTCAAAAAGAAGAAATAAATCTGACGAGAAATCGTGATGAGTATTTTTTATCGCTAAGTTTCCACCAATTGTACCTATCTGAAAATAAAGATTGTTTCGTATTCTGCCAAGTGCCAACATACAATAGGTAAAAGGCAGACATTTAATTATTTCTTAAGTAATAAAACGTCATAATAGGAAATATTTTTTGTTTATTACAATTAAGTTAGGTATCACTACACAGTAACAAAGTCGCTTCCTCTGTCCCTATGTCCCTTTGTAAGCTTAAATCTTTAAAACGGCCCGTTGCGCGGGTTTTGATGCGGTTTTTTTTAATAGATAAAGTAATTGAATAGGAAGGTTTATAAGTATAACCGTGCGAAGTCGGGGCGGGCCGCTAGTATTACATAACTGCTTTATTTTTTAGATACCAATAAATCTAAGCCCAAAGATTGATAGCTGTTTTACACAAAATAATATTATGTTAGAAAAATAGTAGTTCATATCAAAAAATCTAGAAAAGAAAGAGATTGACATAGTAAGACACGAGTAAGACAGTCAATCGAAACAAACAAATATAACAATCAAACAGAAATGCATAGTAGGTTCTAAAATAAATGGGATTTATTAAGTGATTGTACAACATTGTATTCGAATATGAATAATGAAATAGCTTCTCGAAACGGTTCTGTTGATTTGGTTAAGTAATGTTTAATACACCTTGCTAGTGCGCAATGTATAAAATAGTAACTGTTTTCACATTTAGTTATTGTAGGTGAGTAGTGACCTGTGACGGCAGTAAAGGTAATAGATTTCTATACTTATATCATCAGTGCTTGGTGGAATTCCATCCTAGAAATGATTTATTAACTGCACTTGTTCTTTCCACAATATAATATATTATACAACAATATAACAAACAATAACGACATAGTAAATAACAATATAATATATATACTTACTTGTTCTTTCCACAATATAATGTATTGTGGAAAGAAAAAGTGTAGTCAATAAATTATTTCTGTGAAAGAATTCGATTGACTTTTAAGGTATTTCACCAACGTAGGTCTTTATCACGTACCTATCAATTTTTTTCTAAAATTCATGCTTAGTAGGACCCAGGATGCGTGCGTACTTTTGAGATATAGGTACTAAAAAGTTATATTTTTAAACACATATAAAACACTTACATTCCGTACAGGAACAGTCGCAACTAATTCTAGGTGCCTAATAAACTCTTTGAGATATTCGAAATCAGAGTTGGCTTTAGAATGCTTGTCGAAGACTGCCATGGCCTCGGCGATAGACAGACCAGCGCCTATGATTAGGTTGGCATCTGTATAAGCGTCTTTCAGAGTGCTTATTGAAGATATGTCTATTTGTACCCTTGCTTCTTGTGAAAAGTAAACACCTAAAAACAAATTATTACAATACGAAAAACAGAATTTAAAAATCATGCCTATAAATAAGTATAGGATGTCGTAGCCATCGATAAAATCTAGTTTAGTTTAAAAAAGAGCGTGTAATTAGTTACCCTATTCAATCCGTAGATAATACATCTTTTCCCCGATCTAGTTCTATGCTCTTAAATCGAATGAATTTGTAAAGATTTAACGCTTTCGTTGCACGTTTTGAAACGGAAAGTATTCTATAAAATTTTGTGCAAAGATAACTGAAATAGACGTGCATAACGAACGATTATAACATTTCCCAAAAACATCTCGTTTTCATATCGATCTTTGTCAAGTAAACTCTTACCGTTTTTATTAACATGGACTAAATATTAACGGTTATTAATAAACATTGACTAAAGTGGTAGAAAAATTTAATTGACAATAAGTATAGGCTGTGTCATATAGTAATAAAATCTATAATCCCAGGTTGAACCTTGGAGGACTTTACTCCGTATTTATTAATAAGATGGCCAGGGATAAATAGAATTAGCCCAAAGAGTAAACCACACGACCACAAAAAAAAATTTAAAAATGACATACCTTTCCCAGTGTTTCCCGCCACAAACCGATAACTGTCAAAACCTTCTTTGGACAGCACCTACGAGTTTAACATAACAAAAATATAGACCACGTTTCTTATCAATACAGGTGTAAGTAGAATCACGACGTATTTTTGATGTGTATATATTTTTTTTTATGATATTGGAAGGCAAACAAGCAGACGGATTTCCTGATGGTAAGAAATTTACGCCGCCTAGAGACACCAAAGTTGGTAATGGTGCGTTGCTAACCTGGGGCCGGGATGTTAGGCCTCGAGCAAATGTAAGTTTACCGGCTATCTTATCCTCCGAACCGAAACACGTCATGACGTTATAGCGGCAGGAATAGGTAAGGCGGTGGTACCAATCCGGGCGAGTCGCTGCTAAACTCTACCACCTAGTCAGAATTCACGGTGTTAGTGACAGTGAGTCTTTGCTCGCCTTTTACGAGCTGCCTGGCAAGGAAGGCAGATGGTCTGTTCTACAAAGGAGCCCGGACCAACACTATATTTCCTTATAGTTGGCAAATTTAATACAATAGGGGAGGGTAAAGAAAGACTAATGACAAAATAGTATGATATAGTTATCTCTGCCTACCTTCATAATGACTCTGTCACTTTTCGGTCCAGAGAGTAGGGTTAAGGGTATCCGGTAAACTTGCACAATAGGCGGACCATTCCTGGTCACAGGAAAATGACGTAACTGTAACATCTATGGTATTTATGGCCATGGGTATTTCTTATCATCAGAAGAGTTGTGTGCTTGTTCGCTAGCCTCTCATATAAAAATCTTGTATTGTCATAATTCGTTATAGTGACTGATACGAGTATTTTAAGTTGTGCTTGCCTCTTATGAGCTGCCTGGTAGAAAGGCAAATAGTCTGGTCTATTCTATTCAGCAGACCCGTACTAAAAAATTATATTCACGCCCACGCGGGCGATCTGCCTATTCTTACCTCTTCGGGGTAATCAGCTACTACTTACTACTAGCCGAAAATGTGGCAAGCCTATCGCCAGCCGGGCTCATAACCAATCACGGACATCGTTGTTTTTATTAGAAAACCCGTTTGCCGAACCCACGACCTTAAGAATCCAACACGAACCGCTAGGTCACAGAGGATACCCCAATGAAAGTACCACCAGAAAAAGAAGAGAAGACCCGGATCAACACGGGCTAAACAGCTATACTAGTAGCAAAGCCAACGTACTGTATACACGTCTTTTATAGTATAAGCCTTGTACCATCTTCTAGCACCCAGCTGAACTTTCAATAGCTGCTTCTGTGATTCACTCTCCAAGAGGCACCAATCTTCAGAGTTGCTTTCTTTGCGTTTCCTGAGACATTTCATTTGGTGCAAATCTTCTAAATCCTGTAAATTTAAAAATTATAGCCTTCAAACCTAAAGTGGTTTATTGACTAGGTACCAAAACAAGAAGGTCTCAGTCTCATCTATTTATTTGCAGTCTTTGTTAGGTAAGTTCTTTTAAAAAAACAAGCGAGGATCCACCGTTGCAGCCACAACGGGCATGTCAACAAACGCAATACACTTGTGATGTATACTTTCACAGTCTATTGAGGTCGTTGAGCTGATGATGTCTACGCTTATACTTCGTACAAAATCGTGATCAACATATATATTGTTATAAAGATATCCTTTGTACTTTTATCCTGTATTGAACTTGAGCGAAATATGTGGCAGTACGAACATTCCGCGTTCAAATCACGTAGCACTTAGACCGTGAATAGAAAATGAGTAACAATTGATATGACCGCCTCACCTGTTCCTGCCTTCACAAAATCAATGCACAACATTTTCAGGGTAAATCAGCTGATAAACTTACCTACAAATTGATTAACAGCCGTCTCCGGTTCGTATCGAATTATCTGCGGTGTCTATAGCCTCCTTGTATTTCTTAACCGAGGTAATCCATTTGAAAGGCAGGTAGGACTTTCTATAGTAAATAATAAGGTTACCAACCTGAAGCTTATTGACGAGAACACGATCCACATCAACGGCGAATGACTTGAATGCATCCAAAATTGGTCGATATCCAGTACATCGACACATGTTACCGCCAAATGATCTCTCTATCTGTCTCATACTGAGACTGCTGCGAGACCCTTCGTACAAACTGAAAACATTTCTTAACCTGATTGTACCTACTTATTTTTATTGATCTAACTGTGTATTTTCAAGTGCATTATTGTGGTGTGTCTTGAGCGTTGTATCCATTGACCAATATTTTTTCATCTTATGCTAATCTTTTGTTTCCAATCAGTTTTTCAGGTGCAGATGCCTAACCTCTTCAATACTTTAGGTGTTTATGCATTCGTGTACATAATGTATACTTGAACGTAAACAAATTTGAGTGCATTTGTGGTTGCGTATATGAATGAAAATGTGTATGTGAATTTGTTTATGTGTGTAAGTGAGAGAGAGAGAGGGAGATTGTGTGGTTCTGAACGAATCATTCAAAAAACGGATCAAAGTCTTACCTGTGCATACTCATAATCCATCCAGGTGTACAGTAACCGCACTGCGTCCCATTGAACTCGGCAAGCCTGGTCTGCAGGTCGCTGTATCCATCTCGACGATTGCCAATGCCCTCTATGGTTGTTATGTCCCATTCGTGACAAGATAAGACGTGCACTAAACACTACAAGAATACGAACAGGAAAGGAACTTTAGTGTAAGTATGTGATAACCTTAGCCACCTACCTAATAGAATGCTCACTATGAATGAATACTGAACCTACTCTGCTTCAAGCACAGAGTGTACTTTTACTATGTTAGGTCACCTCGTTAGACGAGAATTTAGGGTTTATGCTTAGAATCACCGATTATATTATCAGGGAGGCTCGGATCAGGAGTATATTAAGTAATGAATATAGCTGTAAAATCTGGCTATAGCAATTGACATTTGTTACGCTCCATGATATATATCATATATTTTATATGCATTTCTATTGTTACATTCTAGGGTTTGATTTTAGTATATTCCCATATCGCCGAAAAAGTAGGCAGAAGCACAACCACGGCATCTACGACTTGCCGAAAATTCTAAGCTCCACAATGTGATAGGTGGCAAACCTATCGCCAACTGGGCACACTTCCAATTCCGAGCAACATTTTTTTTTACTAGGGAATGGGAAAAGCTACATTTTCTTTTTGTTGCCCGACCGGAGAATCGAACCGGGACCTCATGAAGGCAAGTCCAACACCTGGACACAGAGCCGATAAATCAAATATTAAATATGTTAAACAAACTCACTGAGTTCACAGAGACCACTTGTTTTTCTTTAGTGTTAGGGCGTGTGATAGCGGCTGAGACGGTGCAGGCTCCGCAACCTCCCTCATAGCACATCGCCTTGGTGCCGAGCAACCCAAGGTGGTTCCTCAAGTACTCATTAAGGCTTGTGCTGGGGGTTACTTCAGAACCCGCTAAAAAGTTAACATCACTGATTTTAAAAAAAATACCTACCTACCATGTGTCAAAAGGTTGTATAACTCAAAAAGTTACCATCATTTATTATTCAAAAATTACCTAACATGTGTCAAAAGATAAAATTACCATCACTTATTTTTCAAAAATTACTTACTATGTGTCAAAGATAGAATTAATCAAAATTGACTGCTATACGAAAAGTGTTTATTTCTCATAAGCTGTTAAGATATTATGATAAAAATAGCCCTCCTCCAAGATCTTATCTACTTCTCTATTAAAATTCATTAAAATCGGTTGAGCCGTTTCAGGAGTCTCCTGACAATAAAACATATTTAGAACGATTTTTTTTAGTAAGTACCATCTCGACTAATTTAGGTAATCAAAAATACTTACATAAAACATGACGTTCACCATTAACGGTGAAATATATTTTATCCATGACTTCAAACCTGCAGTTCTGTGCTCATGATCTGAAATCAAATGAACGAGAGATTTACACGAAAGTATAAAATCTATTGTATACCAACGAATACAATAAAATACAATGCCATGAATATTTTGGCTAAATACTAATTTTTTTAAGTGCACCGTTAATCAAATAATCGATAAACGCTAATCCGTTACTAAAAAAGTTAACTACGTTATACGTTAAACCATAACATTCGGAAAGATTTAACGCATGTTAACGTTAATTGTTGATACAATATGTTACACATTATTAATATTGCATTTTTTATCATGTTGTTATGATAATAATTATATACTCATAAGAACTGTTTGTTTGCGTTCTGCAAATTAACAGGTTGATAACAAGCCGTTTTGTTAATAAACGTGGACTAAAATTGAGTTATATAGTCTGTATCATAACGTAATAAGGACTATAAGGTTGAGCCTTAGAGTTATCTTTTAGAGAAATGTTAACTTCGTTAATTAACGATTAACGGATTAACGAGTTAATGCACAGCTTTGATAGTAACACACCGCTCGTATCCGGCGCAGGTCGGACAACAAAAAGAAAATTGGGTTATTCCAATTGTCTAATAGGGTTGGCGTTGGTAAGGCTTGCCACCTATTTTACAATGTTGTGGGACTTAGTGTCTATCGGTGATATGGGCGTGAAGATGATATATGGGACACGAAAAAAACATAGGTACCGGCGAACATACTTCTTTATTTGACAACGATACCGTCGAGTAGCAGAATAACAATTACTCTAAGGACGCTGAGTGCAACATTCCTTGAAATTTTCCACTATAAAATTGAGAACTTAGTGTGAAGTGAAAAATATTCATTTATTAAAATGTTATTTTAAAATTCATTTAAATTTAATTTCAATGAGCACAGATTGCATATAATATAGATAAATATACATATATAAGCATATATTACGAATAGATTGTTTATTAAAAAACATGTCCTTGAATCAATTAGTAGGTACGTACCTAGTACCAAAGTAGTACGTACGTTTTCGTCCTTTGAATCCGGTCTCATCATAATAATCCAATTTTGAATAGAATACAGTAAGGGTCCGTATGATTAAAAAAGATTTAGGAAGCGAGGGAAGTTCTTAACATAGACAGGTAACCTACTACGGACAGTAGGTACGAAATTAAGCCGTCTTATTAATAAACGTAGTTTATAAGGTAGGTGTAAAATTAAGTTGATATTATAGTTTTTTTTATGATATTGGAAGGCAAACACAGGCAAAAAGAAATTCACGCCGCCTAGAGACACCAAAGGTGGTAATGGTGCATTTCCAACCTGAGGTCGGTCCTCGAACAAAAGTAAGTTTACCGGCTACCTTACCCTCCAAACTCAAACACGTCATGACGTTATTGCGACAGGAATAGGTAAGACGGTGGTACCAATCTGGGTGAGTCACACTACCACCCCGTCAGATGTCACGGTGTTAGTGACGGTAAGCTTATGCTGGCCTTTTACGAGCTGTCTGGCAGGAAATCAGATTATCTATAATTCTGCAACGGAGCCCGGATCAAAACGGGGAAAAAATAATAATAGTAATAAAATTATGTAAGTAATAATACCAGGTTAAACCTTGGAGTACTTTACGCCGTGTTTATCAATAAGACAAAGAAGTTCACGGAGGAAGCCATTACCAAGATTTTTTAAACAAACATATACCTAATTAAAAAATATTACGTTGTTAAATGGGTCAAGTAATTATTTAAGTGTGTATAATAGGCCTAACATCTTGGTCGCAGGACAGCCACGTACCAATAACATCTATAGTGTCATTAGGCTACGATTGTTTCTGACCATCATGAGACTGTGCTGAGTGCGCTTGTCCACTGAGCGAAAGTGTATAAAAAAGTGAAAAAAATTAAGTAAAAAATGAAACTTTTTGGGACGAAAAGAAGAAGAGTTGTTTTTATTAATACCTAACTGGCCAAAAACTTTAAAAACTACACTAGAGCCAAGCTACATGATTTTTAGTCGCCTCTGTGGTGTAGCGGTTCTGTGGTTGGACTTGACTGCATGAGGTTCCGGGTTCGAATCCCGGGTCGGGCAACAAAAAGAAAATTGGATTTTTTAAATTTTCTAATAAAAAAAACGTCGCTCGGGATTGGATATGTGCCCGTTTGGCGATAGGCTTACTACCTATCACATTATGGGACTTAGTGTCTTCGGCTAGTCGTGGGTGCCCTGGTTGTGCCTCTGCCTTCATTTTCGGGGATATGAGTGTGAAGATACATACTTTGGATAATTTTGAATGCATATGGCATATATTAGGTAGTATAGTACGCACAATATACCTACCTAGTAAAAAAAAATATGAGATAGAAAAACTAATTCTCGTAACGATACTAGGTATTTATGGCAAGACTTAATGCCTAGGATAGATTCTGGATCACAAAGTAGGAACCTGCACTGAACAAAGTGAATGGGAATGATAAAATAAACTTACCTAGCAATCTAAGTGAAGTTCAACCTTTATCCCGTATTTATCGTAGAGATATAATCACTTGAACTTTTGCATATTTCTACTTTAATAACACTTTTCACTTAAAACACCATTAAATATTTGCTAAATTAAATTTAAAGCGCAATATTAAATTTTGAAGTGCTGTTAGGTAAAATTTTAGTGTAAAAATACTTTTTATGAGCAGTTTTTGCATAAAGCTATATAGGTATAGCTATACGAAAATTGAAAAAATAAATAATAATCCAAAAATCACTATCAGAGCACTCACTATTATGCAAGGGTAGAATGTGTTCATTCATATTTTACTATTTGAGAAAAGTACTTGAAAAAAGTAAAAAGACGCGAAAAGTCGTAAAAAACTGCTTTTAAAAGGTTTTTAATTTAAATTGTTATATGTAATATTGATATCTATGTAAAAGAAAAATACACCTAGTAAATAGTTTCGGGACTAAAATACTATTTATTTTAGCTAAACTGCGTAGATGTAAAAAACAAATAAACACAGTTTCAATCGAGAGGAAAATAACCGCTATTAAATGATTAAACGTGTTTTAGGTTCTAGCATCAAACTTGATGTGGACCTACGAAGTATGAAGTCAATAGTCCATCGTACAGTTGCTTGAAAAAGTCGTATAAATAAATAATTCAAACTCAGACAACTTTTTATCTGGAATGAAATTTTATTGTCACAGTCATAAGTATTTCACGTCAAACGATTTGTTTAGATTATAACATTGCAAGCACAGAATAATAGTACTTACGGAGATATCAAGTAATTATTACAATTTGATAAAAAATCATAACTGGTTTAACAAACTACATGCCTACTTACGTACAGTCAATGTTTTTTATTCAAGAATCTACGAGTATTTTTACCCACTAATTTACTTACCGGTATATTTTTTTACTTTGTTTTATTATCCACGAATCTATTTTTACTCACTACCTGTTTTTGTTTTTTCCAGTAATTGAGATTCTTTACTTGCTTGTTTATTTTTTGAGCTATTTTTCTACGTTTATATCAAATGCGCTGATATTTAAGGTGGATGAAAACAAAGAGGTTTAAAAATAGGTCCAACTCTTTTTCTTTCGAGCTACTGCCGGTGTTATTTTATTCGACTTACATTTTCCATCTTTATCACTTAATATGACTCCATTTGTAATAGGTAGTTAGTTAAAAAAATTACTTGCACTGTTCCAGATTTTATAAAAATAAAATACTTACGTTTAACAATTAAAAGAGTGCAAGTTAATTTTTGGGTTGGGTTTAAAGTAATCAGTTGTTATACATATAAATCGCTCGTAAAAGGCGAGTGTAGGTTAAATATGTCGTCACCAATAAGAAAACTGGTGGTGGAGAGCTAACCAGAAAACTTTAAAACAATTGTTGAAGACGTATCTGAGCTTAAAGTTCTAGAAATTCATATATCTTTAAAATGTTGCTTTTATTCCGATCGCTTAAGTGGATAATTAAAGGGTGAAAGAAAAGTTTTATTCATAATAACACAAAATGAGTACTTACAAACTTTATGACTATAGAAATCTTCTTCAATGTACTATAATCAGCCTCGACCGAGACATTAAGACGAGAAAAGGTCAAGTATCCAATAGAGAGCTGCTCCAACAAGTCCAACGAACTATCAATAATATGCGCATTTCTATGACTACGCATAACATTCCGGCTACCGATAACCGGTACAAGTTTTGCATTATGTGATGCAATATGTATGCATTTACAAATGATTTGTTATGCATAAATTGCCCGAGTTTGAAAATTCCCATAAATCCGTCAATTCCTATTTAATTATCTTCGTACGACCTTGATCTCTTTGACATTAAAAAAGTTGAACCTTTTTTACTGAATTACTAAACAGATTTCAATGTGTTATCGTGTATCAATTTCTTTACGAGTCTAAAGACACGTAACATTATAAATAAATTATTGTATAATGGTTACAAAGTACATTAGGAAGTTTAGGCATTAGAAAAACAATTCGCGAATCAAGTCAATAAAGTCTTAAAATACGTGGTGAAAATAGTAAAAGTATCTAAATATTAGGTAGATAGGTACTAACTGTTTTCTCGCTACTTCGTACCTAAGCACTTAACTTACGTAACAGAAAAGGTTGATTTTTGAAAAAAAAGTGTAATATGAACTCTTACCTACATAATTACCCCAGACTTTGTAAACGTAGAAAAGTAACACTTTGGTTGTTGATTTTGAAAAAAAATATGTTTCAACTCGATTGTTTATCTAAATATATATACCTACTTCAAATTTCATCAAAATCGGTCAAGTGGTTTAACCGTGAAAACGTAAAACAGACAGACTTTCGCATTTATAATATTAATATTTAAGTATTGTAAACAAATCATTGAATTATATTGGTTTAATACTCAAATATTATAGGTATTACGGTAAAGCGAGAAAATTGTGAGAAACCTATCACCTATTGGAATATCTGTTACCAGTAACATATGTGGCTGGGAAGTAGGACCTCTTATCAATTGGTTTATTTGCCAGGCTTTTAATGCACGAAAAACAGAGATAAATTAATTATTGACAATTTTGCTCAGGACTTTCAAACGACAATCAAAGGTGCATGCATATCTGACCTCAATATTAAGAATAACATCGGTAAGCGCAACGATATAAAATTTCCGGAGTTATCTCATTTTGACCAACCTTCGTCTTTTTTCCCCATAAAGTATTTCGATGAGCATATTAGCATGATAATTTGTTAATTAAAGATATACTCTAACTAGATATCTTATTAATAAACAAAGACTAAAGTAAGAGTAAAGATAACTTGATATTAAACATGTATAAATTTGAGTCTATGTTCACTAATCAGAGTGACGTTGAAAATTGTTTACTGAACAAAATAACTCAAAAAAAAACTCAAATAACTCAATATTTGTAATAATAATAATTTATTATAATTTCAGGAAGCGGGCTATGTTTGAAAACAATGGTACTACAAGGACGATAGGTTATAGTACTGGCTGCCGGGGAGTTTGTTTCGCCGTTTCTTCTTCCGACTGGCTAGGTTTGGAAACGGTGGTAGTTTACGGTAGACAGGGTTAAATTTATTAACATTTTAAAATTGTTCGTAAGTTATAATTTAAATTGTAATAAGAATAAAACTGTTTGTTGTATGAATATTAAAATATTAGTGGAATATGTCGGAAAGCTTTAATAATTTTGTAACAACTTCAACACACATATTCCGCAAATAAATATATTTTCTTTCTTCTTTCAATTATAGATAACTGATACCTACATCTCTCACAGGTTTCATAAAAGTACTATTAGCTATGTAGGTACATGCTTGATTAAAAATATGTACTAAGATGTAGAAAAGCCCTAGTTAAATAACATAGGTGTAAAATACAATAAAACTTAGTTTAGCACACTTTCTAAAAACACTCGCACTTTTCACAACAATACACTTTTGTTACACTTTTGCCAATGTGTTTCACTTCAAAAATAAATCTGTATATGTCGTTTTAGCATTCAGTAGGTACCTAATTAGTATAGACATATCTGCAAAAATACGCACTTAAATTTTCAAACGGTTATGTTAGATTTTTTTTATAAGGACACCGCAAAGTTTCACAGCTATCGACCTGTTTGAATATAATGTTTACTCAGTGCAGTAAATCACCAAAAATTAAATTTACAAATATTATATTCTTACAATAATAATATTATACGTAGATACTAAATTTCAATTAGAATTCCAGCCAGTTGTTGACTGCGTTTACGAGTGATATAAACAGTTATCTCAATGATAAGAAACATGTAATGTTATTTTATTAGTGCAGATACTGTATGTATACTCGGACGGTATAATATCTAACAGCCCTCTTACAGGACAAAGACACGCCTGTAACATCTATGGTGTCTATAAGCAACAACAAATTTCTTCCATTAGGAATGTCAAGTGCTTGTTTGCTATTTTATTAATCACATTTAAAAATCTCCATAAACTTTTGTCATGCATTTGATACTCTAGACCGTAATCAATCAACAAATCAGCAAAACTATAATATCTAAATATTATTTTTAAATATAGGTCATATTATAAATAAAATTTCAATCACATTATAAATAAGAAAACACTAAATACAAAACCTAGTACGAGTTAATGGTGGCGTCGTCCAAGGGACTATGGTTGGGCCGTTTCTTTTTTAAACCTATGTTTTTAAAAACAAAAAAAAAGTGTTACGGTTACTAGTGTAAATTTTGTAACTACCATGTGGAAAATTCGAATTTGTATCGATAATTTTATCGATAATTAAAGCTTATCGATAATTAAAGGAGACACGAAATTTTCTTAACACTCATTTAAAACATTTTCTTTGTAACCAAACCTAGATATTTCTAATTAAATTGCCGTATATTCGAAGTAATTGTGCAACTACTATCGATTTGTATTGCTCATACACATGATTTTATACATAATGGTAGCGTTGATGAGATAAGTGAAATGCAAATGCCCCAGCACTAAGATCAAACCTATTAAGATACGACGACCTAATATGTGGACCGATAGAACTTTGCAAGAGCATCTACATTGGACATGTTTGCGGTAAGTTGAGAGCCATGTTGTGAAGCGAGCCTATTGTTTTCGAGAAGATAGCTACTACAACACACACATACACACAACTCACTTGATAATAATAATAATAATAATCTTTATTATTATCTCTCACAAAAAAGCGGCTTTAAACATAGTGTAACTTAAGGGGCCATATACGCTAAAATACGTCAGCAGTTTACTGTTTTTTTCCATACAAAGCAATCATGGATCTTACTGGCAAAAATAGACAAGATTAACATGAAAATGCTTTATAAGACTAGTGTTTCCAAAACACGATTCATTAATTAATTAATTAGTCATCTAAATTATTAATCATTAAAAAATTAGTTAGCCAATTTAAAAATAAAAGTATAAAGTGTAAAAAGAGTAAAAAGTGTAAAGCCGAAGCGCATAATTTAAATAGTAGTACTGTACTTAAGTACGTAAAATATTTTTTAAAACAAACATTGCTATATATTTTATTGCTAAATATATATACGGGATACAGACATTTTTTATAGGTAGGTTCTTTCGTATCTATTAGGTATACCTAATAGGTACTATACCTAGTCTTGCCATAAATATTGTAATAAAGAAAAAAAATATTTTTTTAACTGCAAATAACATATATTACTTTTACAGTGTGTTAGTTTAATACATAAATATACAACAATTAAAAATATAAAAAGCTTATTCGAAGTGGTCTCCATTGGCTGCAATACAGTCCTTTAAACGTTGAGGCCAGTTATCAATAGAAGCACGCACTCTTTCCATGGGAAAATTCTTCACTGCCAATCGTATAGATTGTTTTAGGGACTCCAAATTATCATGGCGTTTAGAGCAAGCTGTACTCTCTAAAACTGACCATAAATCATAATCCAGCGGATTAAGATCGGGACTAGACGACGGCCAGTCTTCAGCTCTGATGAAGTCCGAAACGTTCGCTTCCAACCAAGACTGCGTGGACCGAGCTTTATGACCCGGCGCCGAGTCTTGCTGGAAGGACCATACTTGGTTATTGAACATGGTGATGTTAAGGGGCTTAACTACCTTCTCAAGAATGGTATCTTGATACACTTGTGCCGATGTTTTGATACCTTTTTCACAAAAATATGGCTCAGTCACTCCTTCATAGCTAACACCCCACCAAACCATCACTGAAGTTGGATAATGTCCACGTTGCACTCTGTCGACTAATTGGGAAGCTTCCTTAGAGCTTTGAGCATAAATACGGTCATTTTGTTTGTTAAAATGTTGCTCAATTGTAAAAATTTTCTCATCCGTAAACAAAATTTTTCTGTGACCTCCCTTTACGTACCGCTTCAGTAATTGTTTCGATTTTACGACCCTATTCTTCTTTAAATTATCAGTTAAGAAATGACCAGAGCGTCTCTTATAGGCTGCAAGTCCTAAGTCATCTTTTAAAATACGCGACATGGTTCTAGGTGCTATCTTCATTTCCCGAGATAAAATCTTTTGCTTTCGGACAGGATTTCTTCGAATTCTTTCCCTTACTGCTTTGACCACCTTTTTCGTACGAACACTACGTGGACGGCCAGATCTTTTTCTGTCACAAACAGAGGAAGTCTCATTGTACCTATTAATAGCCCGGTACACAAACATTTTACTAAAACCAAGTGTATGGAGAGTTTTAAAAATTGCATTTGGCTCCATACCTACTTTGTGTAATGCAATCACAGCGATTCGGTTCTCTTTATCACCCCACTCCATTTTAATATCGCAAAATATTGTACAATGTATTGGCGCCAAAATGAGAAAACACAATGAACAATCGTATAAAAATGACAGATTCGAAATTCAAATGTAATATTTTTTTATTTTTAAGTGTAACAGTATTTATGGCCAGACTAAGTATAGGTATAAGCTATCTAAGCACGGGTCAACATTTACTGGGGGTCTTTTACTGAAACCTTTCGTTCACTTCACTAGCGACAAAAAGTTACTTCAATATGTGTAAGAAGTTGCGTTTGTAATTGCAAAACTTTATAATTGAATCTGCACTTTCTACGTCGGCACTTAGTGGAATTCCATTTTTGTAGTAATTTTTTTTTTTGTAGTAACACAGTTTTTGTAGTAAACACTTGTAATTATCCACTATACACCTCCACATAAATAATTGTTAGTTTCATATTATAAAATTATAAGATCCGAAAAGCAATTTCAGTTTATACATTGATACTTAACAATGGGTTGGTGTGTATTTATCTACGAGTGGGTGATATTTTAATAAAATTGAATATGAGTTTGCCAGTTTAACTCTGATCAATCAATTAAGCAGTTATCATCAAGTTAAATAAGATAATTATTGTATAAGTATTGTGTGGAAATTTTGTAGCTGGTACCTACCTGACTAAGATAATTACGTAGAGTTATGAAATGTAAACAATTACCCACGTATAATTGGCTTGTATTGTCCTAGACGGTAAAATATTTTATTAACAAAACAACCGGCTAAAGAATTAGCGACCCCATATATTTTTGATTATCTCTTTAAAAAATAATAACTTGTTGTGTAGCCCTACGCGTTTCAACGTTTTATACAAAGAGTATATAAATACTTCGTAATAAGAGGTGGGACTTCCATAGATACATAGCCCCAAGTTGTATAAAGTTTACTTGAAAAAGTCTAACCCGTATAATTTGAAAGTACGTCTAAAGGCATTCAGATTTCAGATATAGAGCAACTAGTGTCATATGACTTGGGCGCATTAAAAACATAGCAAACTTATTTTTTTTATTTTTTGATATGGAAGTTGCGCCAAACTGGTTTTATAGTTTTTCTTTTCTTTTCTTTCTTTCTTTCTTTAGGTTTTGGCCTTCACGTTAGTATTTTGCCATTATTCAAGTAGAAGTAGAAGTCGTCAGAAAGTAATGTCAGGCTCTTGGGTAAAACGGTGGCCTCATTACCCAAGCTCATGTAATGAGATTTGGCGGCAACGTGGAAATACACGATACGCTAATTTCTTCATGATTATTTCATTTGTGCAATTTCACTGAACATAATTGTACAAAATGCCAAAATTAAGTAATTTCACTCAATATCAACGCGAAATTAAATAATTATCAAAAAACTTCGACCATCTTTTCTCTCGATGGCGCCAAAACTCTATAGTTTTTTCGCAGGGCATCCTCTTCCTACAGATTAAATATTTCTTACTATTAACAAACGTCAAACATAGATCGTTTAACACATATCGTCTAACACGTACCTATCTTGTACCTACCCATCCTTAAAAAATCGACTTTGCTAATAATTTTTCTTTTCGTCTGTACTTTTGTCAAATATATGAGACCAACATTTTCAATTACGACACCTCTATTATTCAATGAAATATTTGAATAACGAGAGGAGAAACAAATACTTTAAAGTGAAGGGCGATCTCTGACTTGCGCCAGCAAACCTATATCACTATTTACGTTGGAAATGTTACATAATAATATTAAATAACAAATTACGTTGCAATTATTTATGATCAGTTATTGCATGTGACTTGGAAGTCGTTGGGTTTTAATGGAAGAGTTGGGTTGAAAATAGTCATTCCATACTTCAGAGTTCAGACGACAAATAGAATAAGAGAGAACAGAAGTAGAGTATAACAGTCTCACATACTTACTCCCTCAACTATATGCTTGTGATAACCTCTTAAAAATAATTCAAACGACATTAAAATTACTTAAAACAGAAAAACTAGCGGAATTTCTGTGAGCAATTTGTCCAGATAGAGATCCACCGCCCTACCTATTCCTGACGCCATAATGATAATGTCATGTTCCAGTTTAGATGGTGGAGCAGCCGGTAAACTTGTATAATTGGCCTAACATCCTGGCGTCAGGACAGTGACACCCCTACACCACCCTCTTACCACCCGGGAAGCCGCGTGCTTGTTCGTTATCTTTTGGCATAAAAAAACACAATACTGTCGAAGATCGAACCCGAGCAGTAGGGTTACTATTTTGTACAGTCTCTAAAGTTTTAGCAAAGTCAATGTTTAAGCACCAGTAAATTAATAAAATTTTACCTAATCGTCATCGTCATTTTGACCTCAACAGATCATAACAACAGCTAAAAGTCTAACGACCCAAATAATTTCTGACCCAAACTGGGCTTTTACTTGAAACTGAAACCGAACTCTCGGCCATGGTCTCAGTTTCGACCGAAACCAAAACATAACATAAAGTATGTAAACAAGGTAAGTACAAATTTCTCCTACTGGTAGATAATCATAACGACACCCAGTTACACACTAACTAGCAGTTTTAAATTAATAATAAAAGTTTTAAAAAAAATGAAATAAAAACCATTAGTAATGTTAATCATTAAAGGTACCTAGGAGAGAAGCAGCTAGTGGCGAAATTTGGCGAACGACGTAGGTAGGTACTCGAATTCACGATCAAAGGAGTTTCGAAGACGAATTTTTGTCATAATATGAGTTAAATAATCCTTATTAACAGTGGTAGAGTGCTGTGCAGCGACTTGTCCGATTAGGTACCCACCGCCTTACTTATTCCTGCCGCCATAATTACTTTATATTCCGGTCTTGGGATAACGGTAGCAGGTAGACTTGCAAAATAGGCTTAATATCTCGGCTGTAGGACAGCGACTCACCTATAACATCTATGAGCTAGGTAGGTATATAGGCTACGATTATCTCTTACAATCAGGAGGCCACTGTTGACTGTACTTACTTGAGATAAAATTAAAGTGGTTTTAACTAAACCTATCTCACTGGCCTCAAAGTTAAAAAAAACTGTACTAGAGCCAACTGAGATCATTTTTAATCTTTAAATATTTAAAGGTCATTATAACACAGGATAAAGTAATACCTAAATGTTAAATGAGAACAAGTAATCCTTGTAAAAATACTAGTTTTTATGGCAAGCTTAGCACCTTCATAGAATAGAGTCTGGATCACAAAGTAGGAACCTACACTGAACAATGTTGACGGGAATAGGTAATAGAAAAAACTTACCTAGGTACGTGAAGTTCAATTTTTATCTGGTATTTATCTAAGATCACTATCACTTGAACTTATGCATATTTCTACTTGAATAACACTTTTCTCTTAAAATACCACTTAATAGTAAATATACTTATGCTAGAGCAAGATCGGTATATGTATAAAAGCTATATAATAATTAAAAATAACTAACTAACTAAACTAAAAATTAATAAACTTTTTTTTATATAAAATAATATTTCACAAATCACTGTCGGGGCACTATACGCAAGGGTAAGCTGTGTTTATTGATATTTTTAATACTCAAAAAAGTATTTAAAAAAAGTTAAAAATCGTAAAAACTGCTTTTAAAAGATTTCTAATTTAAATTGTTATTGATTTCTATGTTTATATTTCTATGTAAAAACAAGTTTACAATTTCGCGACTAAAGTACTAAGATATTTTAGCTTAATTGCATCGACGTTAAAAACAAATAAACACAGTTTAAATTGAGAGGAAAATAACTGCTATTAAATGATAAAACGTGTTTTAGGTTCTAGCATCAAACTTGTTGTGGACCTACGAAGTATGAAGTCAATATTCATTGTACAGTTGATTGAAAAAGTCGTTTCAATAAATAATTCAAACTTTTTGACTGGAATTAATTTTTAATGTTACGGTACATAGTATTTTACGTCAAACGATTTTTTTAGATTATAACATTGGAAGCACAGAATAGTAGTACTAACGGAGATATCAAGTAATTATTACAATTAGATTAAAAATCATAACTGGTTTAACAAACTACATGCCTACGTACAGTCAATGTTTTTTATTCAAGAATCTATTTTTACTGACTACCTGTTTTTGTTTTTCCAGCCAATGAGATTCTTTACTTGCCAGTATATTTTTTTCACTTATTTTTCGACGTTTATAGCAAATGCGTTGATATTTAAGATAGAACAGAGGTTTAAAAATAGGTCCAGCTTTATTGTTTTGAGCTTCTGCCGATATTATTTTATTCGACTTACATTTTCCATCTTTATCATTTAATATGACTCCATTTGTAATTGTTAGTTAAAAAATTCACTTGCACCGTTCCAGATTTTATAAAAATAAAATACGTATAACAATTAAGAGTGCAAGTTAATTTTTGGGTTGGGTTTAAAGTAATCAGTTACATACGAAAAGCTCGTAAAAGGCGAGTGTAGGTTAAATATGTCGTCACCAATAAGAAAACTGGTGGTGGAGAGCTAAGCAGACAACTTTAAAACAATTGTTGAAGACGTATCTGAGCTAAAAGTTCTAGAAATTCATAGTTGCTTTTATTCCGATCGCTTAAGTGGATAATTAAAGAGTGAAAGAAAAGTTTTATTCATAATATCACAAAATGAGTACAAACTTTATGACGATAGAAATCTTCTTCAATGTACTATAATCAGCCTCGACCGAGACATTAAGCCGAGAAAAGGTCAAGTATCCAATAGAGAGCTGCTCCAACAAGTCCAACGAACTATCAATAATATGTGCATTTCTATGACTACGCATAACATTCCGGCTGCCGATAACCGGTACAAGTTTTGCTTTATGTGATGCAATATGTATGCATTTACAATTGATTTGTGATGCATAAATTGTCCGAGTTTGAAATTTCCCATAAATCCTTCAATTCCTATTTTATTATCTTCGTACGACCTTGATCTCTTTGACATTAAAAGAGTTGAACCTTTTTTTACTGAATTACAAAACATATTTCAATTTGTTACCGCATATCTATTATTTTAGGAATCCACCGACACGTAACATCTTGGTTTATGTTTACAAACTACATCAAGAAGCTTAAGCATAAGAAAAACAATGCGCCAAAAAGCGTGTTAAGGTCAATAAGGTTTTAAAATATGAAGTGAAAACAGTAAAAGTATCTACATGTTAGGTAGGTAGGTAGGTGTTTCCTTGCAACTTCGTAAGTACTTAACTACCGTGACTTTGGAAGTTGATATTTGAAAAAAATATAGTATATGAACTATATTTACTAGCTGGTAGAGTCTTGCAGAGACTCGCCCGGATTGGTACCACCGCCTTACCTATTTCTGCCGCCATAACGTCATGACGTGTTCCGAGGTTACGAGGTGTTACGAGGGTAAGGTAGTCGGTAAACTTACTTTTGCTTGAGGCCTAATATCCTGACCTCAGGTTGGCAACGCACCATTACCATCTTTGGTGTCTCTAGGCGGCGTGAAGTTCTTATCATCAGGAAATCCGTCTGCTTGTTTGCCTTCCTATAATATAAAAAAAAACTCTTGCCTAGTATTTACTCCCAAATTTATAAGTGTAAAAAAGTAACAACACTGGGTGTTCAATTTGGAAAAAAAATGTTTGAACTCGATTGTTTATCAAATGATGGTTTAACCGTGAAAACGTAACACAGACAGACTTTCGCATTTATATATTATATTAAAATGTTAACATTGATTTATATATAATTAATTAATAATAAATACATAAAAAAATATAATATTAAAATGAATGTATTGTTACAAATCATTGAATTATATTGGTTTAATACTTAAGGATGATAGGTATTACAGTAGAGCGAGAAAATTGGGGAATACCTACTACCACTTGGAATTCCTATTACCAGTAACGTATGAATGGGACGTGGGAACTCATATCTATTGGTTAATTTGTCAGGCTTTTGATGCCCGAAAAACAGAGATAAATTAATTATTAATAATTTTGCTCTGAGCAAGGTTGAGCAAGCAAGGTTCAAGACACTTAAAGATACATAGGTCACGCTAACTGTCAATCTCTTTCTCTCTAATCTCACGGATTTCCGGAATTCTCTCATTTTCACCTCATTTATTCTACTTCCATGTTTTTCCCCACAAAATGTTTCGATAAGAAAATCATCATGATAATTTGTTAAATTAAAGATATACTCCATCTTAACAATTAAATAAATTAATAAACAAAGACTAAAGTAAGAGTAAAGGTAACATGATATAGATAATAAAGATATATAATTTTTAGTCTATATGTTTACTACTAAGACGGATAAAAGTGAAGTTAAAAATTGTTTACTAAACAAAATAAGTTTTTGTTACACTTTTGTCAATCTGTTTCACTTCATAAATAAATCTGTATATGTCGTTTCACTGTAGGTACCTAATTAGTATAGAAACAAAATTAGAAATACCCACTTAAATTTTCAAACGGTTATGTTAGATTTTTCTTTTAAAAGGACACAATAACGTTTTACAACTATCGACCTGTTTGAATATAATCCTATCCTATTAATATTATAAATGCGAAAGTTTGTATGTATGGATGTATGGATGTTTGTTACTCTTTCACGCAAAAACTACAAAGCCGATTACGATGAAATTTGGTATGTAGGTAGCTGAAGACCCAGAATAACATATAGGCTACTTTTTATCCCGGAGTTCCCGCGGGATTGAGTCTTACGCGGGTGAAACCGCGGGGCGCAGCTAGTATTTACTAAGTGCAGTAAATCACCAAAAATGAAATTTACAAATATTATTCTTGTAATTGATGACTTCTTACAATGATAATATTATACTTAGATACTAAATTTCAAACAGAACTCCAGCCAGTTGCTGTCTGCATTTACGAGTGATATAAACAGTTATTTCAATGATAAGAAACATGTAATATTATTGAAATTATGCAGATACTATATGTAGATTCGGACGTTATATCTAACAACCCTCTTACAGGACAAAGACACACCTGTAACATCTATGGTGTCTATAAGCAACGGCTAATTTCTACCATTAGGACTGTAAAAGTGCTTGTTCGTTATTTTATTAATCACATTTAAAAGTCTCCATAAACTTTTGACACGCATTTGATACTCTAGACTCTAGACCGTAATCAATCAACAAATTAGCAAAACTACAATAACTAAACGTACCTATTTATTATTATTGGCCCTTTCTGTCGTGACTGCATAATTGTTTTTAAATATAGGTCATAATATAAAGTTGAAATAAGAAAACACTAAAGACATAAGCTAGCACTAGTTAATGGTGGCGTCGTACAAGTAACTATGGTTGGGCCGTTTCTTTTTTAAACCTATGTTTATAAAAACAAAAAAGTGTTACGGTTACTAGTGTAAATTTTATAACTACCATGTGGAAAATTCGAATTAATATAAGCACGGGTCAATATTTACTAGGGGTATTTTACTGAAGGAAAACCTTTCGTTTCATCACTAGCGACGACAAGTTACTTCAACATGTGTAAGAAGTCGCAAGTATCAACTAGTTCATAATAAATTCAGAAACCTTTAAAAATAGTTTGTAATTGTAAAATATAATTAATTGAATCTGTACTTGCTACGTCGGCACTTAGTGGAATTCCATTGTATAGGTACACACTTTTTTGTAGTAAGCACTTGTACTTATCCACTATACAACTACACATTAATAATTGTTAGTTTCATATAAAATTATGAGATCCGACAAGCAGTTTCAGTTTATGCATTGATACTTAACAATAGGTAGATATGTATTTATTTAAGAGTAGGTGATATTTTAATAAAATTGAATATGAGTTTTCCAGTTTAACTGTGATCAATCAATTAAGCAGTTATCATCAGTTTAAATAAGATAATTATTGTGTATTGTGTGAAAATTTTGTAGCTGGTACCTACCTGACTAAGTTAATTACGTAGAGTTATGAAGGGTAAACCCACGTATAATTGGCTTGTATTGTCCTAGACGGTAAAACATTTTAATAACAAAACAACCGGCTAAAGAATTAGCGACCCCAATTATTTCTGATTATCTCTTTAAAAAATAATAACTTGTTGTGTAGCCCTTTGCGTTTTAAGGTTTTATAGTTTTTCTTTTCTTTTCTTTCTTTCTTTAGGTTTTTGTTTTCACGTTAGTATTTTGCCATTATTCAAGTAGAAATTTGCATCAAATTTTATAGCAATTTTAATTAGTCATAGTCATAAAAAGCCAGGAAGCCATGTCAGGCTCTTGGGTAAAGCGGTGGCCTCATTACTCAAGCTCATGTAATGAGATTTGGCGGCAATGAGGAAATACACGATACGCTAATTTCTACATGATTATTTCGTTTGTGCACTTTCACTGAACAAAATTGTACAAAATGCCACCAAAATTTACTAATTTCACTCAATATCAACACGAAATTCAATAATTATGAAAAAACTTCGACCATCTTTTCTCTCAATGGCGCCAAAACTCTATAGTTTTGAAGTGAAACTCGGGGTTGGAAAAAATAAAAATGTAAATTTTTTTCGTTACGCGTCACATTTTTCCGTTACGAGCCATCTTTGTTCTTATCCCTACCATGCGTGATTAGAAGTATACTTTCTCCAGCGGAGTAGAGATTGGCAATAAACTTTATTTAACCAATTTCTGTAAAGTTGCATATAGTAAATTATTTTTTGAAAAATAACGTCATAAAGAAGTTCCACTTTTTCACTTCTTACGAGTGTACACTAGTACACGCACACATTTTTTCGCTATGAGCATCCTCATTCCCACAGATTAAATATTTCTTGCCATTCAAAGGTCAAACTTAGATGATACACATATCGTCTAACACGTATCTTGTTTGCCTTATCTTGAAAAATCGACTATGCTAATAACTTTTCTTTTCGACTATACTTTTGTCAAACATATGAGACCAACATTTTCAATTACGATACCTCTATTATTCAATAAAATATTTGAATAACGAGAGTAAAAAGTAGTATCTTCACGCCCATATCCCCGAAGAGGTAGGCAGAGGCACAACCAGGGCACCCACGACTAGCCGAAGATACTAAGTCCCATAATGTGATAGGTGGCAAGCCTATCGCCAAGTGGGCACGTTTCCAATCCCGACCAACATTTTTTTATTAGAAAATTTGAAAAATCCAATTTTCTTTTTGTTGGTCGACCCGGGATTCGAACCCGAGACCTCATGCAGTCAAGTCCAACACCTGGACCGCTCGACCACAGAGGCGATTAACGAGAGGAGAAACAAATACTTTAAAGTGAAGGGCGATCTCTGACTTGTGCCAAACCTAGATCACTATTTACGTTGGAAATGTTACTAATATTAAATAACAAATTACGTTGCAATTATTTATGATCAGTTATTGCATGTGACTTGGAAGTGGTTGGGTTTTAATGGAGGAGTTGGGTTGAAAATAGTCATTCCATACTTCAGACGCCAAATAAAATAAGATGGAAGAGAAATAGAGCATAATAGTCTCATATTTTTACTCCCTATAACACCAACTACATGTTTGTAATACCCTATTAAAAATAATTCAAACGACACTTAATTTACTTTAAACAGAAAAATTAACGGAATTTCTGTTTAGCAATTTGTCCAGGTAGAGATCCACCGCCCTACCTATTCCTGACGCCATAATGATAATGTCATGTTCCAGTTTAGATGGTAGAGCGGCCGGTAAACTTGTACAACTGGCCTAACATCCTGGCGACAGGACAGTGATGCTCCTACACCATTTTTGATGTCTTTACCACCCGGGAAGCCGCGTGCTTGTTCGCTGTCTTTTGTTATACCTACAGCATTTTACATTTTCTTCTAGGTGATTGAAGATTATACACGCAAATACCTTGATCCGATCCGATCGGAAGAAACACAAGCTTCCCATAAGGTCTTAAAAGTCCATAATAAATATGCTTTACTACGCTTAACCCTGTCGGAGATCGAGCCCGAGCAATAGGGTTATTCTTGAACTCGATTCCTTCAATGTTGGAAATTGGAATCGTGTCAGTTTATGCAGCACGAGCGGATGATAAACATTTAGTTACAAATAGATTCGATGAATCCTATAAATTCATTCTTTACTACTTACTAACTAAACGTTAATAATTCACCAGTATTCTGCTAAAGAGTAGGTACATAAAATAATATTGCATGAATCGAGGTTCAGGTTTACCCCTTCAGTGTGGATATACCCCCCATAACACATTTGTAGAGGAATGAATTCAGTACATGAAGACATATAAAAACACGTGCAGTTAACTAAAAAAGGGCAGCAGAATACATTTTTAGAAGTTTCGTTTGTCTGTCTTTTCCTGATTCATGCCGAATCTACCGCTATACCTTTTCCTGCCGCCATAATTACTTTATGTTCCGGACTGGGGTGTACGGTAGCCGATAGCCAAGATATTATCTATTGCTCAATAGGCAATAGACAATATCTTGGCCGTAGGACTGCGACGCACCTGTAACATCCTATGATCTATATAGGCAACAATTGTATCTTATTATCAGGAGGCCAGTGTGCCAGTTCGCTGACCTGTCACATAAAAAAAGTAAAAACTATTAAATAAAATAAATAAATAAATAAAAACCCCTGGACAAATCACACAAATTGAATCTAACCCCAAAGTAAGCAAATTATGTGCTTGTGTTATGGGTGTTAGTCAACGTAATAGTATTTACATATAAATACTTAAATAGATACCAGAATAAATGAAATAAACACCCAGACCCGGAAATGCAGACATCTAAATGTTCATCACATAAATGCCCGCCCCCATCGGGAATCGAACCCGAGCCTCGCGGTTGGTCGATGTAGTTAGGCGAGTACGCTACCCACTCGACCAACGAGGCGGTGAAATTCCGATGAAGAACAAGCGGTTCTATGTTAACCTATCTCACTGGCCTCAAAGTTTAAAAAAACTCACTAAAAAATCTGTGCTAAAGCCAAACGAAATAATTTTGAATCTTTAAATATTTTAATGTTATTATAACACAGGATAAAGTAATACCTAAATGTTTAATGAGAACAAGTAATCCTTGTAAAAATACTAGTTTTTATTGCAAGACTTAGTACCTACATAGGATAGAGTCTGGATCACAAAGTAGAAACCTACACTGAACAATGTTGACAGGAATAGGTAATAGAAAAAAACTTACCTAGGTACGTGAAGTTCAATTTTTATCCGGTATTTATCTAAGATCACTATCACTTGAACTTATGCACATTTCTACTTGAATAACACTTTTCACTTAAAATACCACTTAATAGTAAATATACTTATGCTAGAGCAAGATCGGTATATGTATAAAAGCTATATAATAATTAAAAATAACTAACTAAACTAAAAATTAATAAACTTTTTTTTAAACAAAATAATATTTCACAAATCACTGTCGGGGCACTATATGCAAGGGTAAACTGTGTTTATTGATATTTTTAATACTTAAAAAAGTATTTAAAAAAAGTTAAAAATCGAAAAAACTGCTTTTGAAAGATTTCTAATTCAAATTTTTATTGATTTCTATGTATATATTTCTATGTAAAAACAAGTATACAATTTGGCGACTAAAATACTAAGATGTTTTAGCTTAACTGTGTTGATGTAAAAAACAAATAAACACAGTTTAAATTGAGAGGAAAATAACTGGTCTTAATGATAAAACGTGTTTTAGGTTCTAGCATCAAACTTGATGTGGACGTACGAAGTATGAACTCAATAGTTCATCGTACAGTTGCTTGAAAAAGTCGTTTCAATAAATAATTCAAACTCAGACAAATTTTAATCTAGAATGAATTTAATATCATATTTATAAGGATTTTACGTCAAACGGTTTGTTTAGATTATAACATTGGAAGCACAGAACAATAGTACCTACTTACGGAGATATCAAGTAATTATTACAATTTGATTAAAAATCATAACTGGTTTAATAAACTACATGCCTACATTCTGTCTTTGTTTTTTATTCAAGAATCTACGAGTATTTTTACCCACTACATTACTTACCGGTATATTTTTTACTTTGTTTTCGACTTTTATATAGCAAATGTGCTGATATTCAGGGTGGAAGCGAAACTGAAAAACAAAATATACCTAGGTTTAAAAATAGGTCTAAACATTTTTGACCAACTCGTTTTGAGCTGCAGCCGATATTATTTTATTCGACTTACATTTTTCATCTTAACACTTAAAAAACTCTAATTGTAATTTTTTGCCCAAAAATTCATTTGCACTGTTTTGCGCAGATTCAGATTAGCGTAGAATAAGAAAAAGGGTGCAAATGACTTGTTAGGTTAATTTTTGGGTTTGAAGCAATCAGTTGTTAGGTATACCTACATATTTATCTGTGTTACTTAAAGTGTTGCTGTTAGTGTCATTTAAAAGTTTCGGAGTTATACTTAGGTATCTTAATAACAATGAGGTACTTGCGGGTATTAAGGGCCGGTGTCTATTAAGGGCCATGTTCAAAAACTAATACTTATAAACGTTGTATTCCTTTCAACGCACACACACAATGTAAACGACCAATAGAAAAACTAGCCTGCGTATTGGGGCCATCGCGCGACGCGGCATCTTGTTATTACGCCTGAGATTGTCGAACGTCTTCGTACGTGTTTCATAATTATAAAATGTGTTGGTTATAAATTATTTTAAATGCTAATTAAATGTAGATTTTACTGCGATATTTTAATTGATAAGTGAAGTTTGGTAAATATAGCTTTTGTTCAAGGTAAATGTACGTACTTATTTAAAATATTTTTGTCTTTTATCTTTGTTGCTAGAAAATAAGTCTAAGGGCCTAACTAGAGCCACATTTATGGCGGCTAATAAGGGCCGGCCCTTATTAAACCTAAAAGATCAATTTTTTTTGTCTTACATTGTTTTGCATATTCTATTTAATTTGATTATTTTTTATAAAAGAGCTTATTGAAATCATCATACCCAAATTGAGGTGCTTATTTTCGAAGAAGGTGCTGAATTCCTGCATTTGCTGAATAAGAACGGTGAAAGACCGGTCGATGTGGTGATTTATGAGGGTGGCCTATGTCTAGCAGTAGACCTCGCGTGGCTGATATGTTTATGATGTTTTCGCATTCACTCTTAAATGCTTTAGGAAATAGCCATGTTTTTTTCGGAAGATTTAAGGGCTTTTATGCTTTGTAAGAGACCATTATTTATTCACCAATCCATTTCTTGCTTTAACACGATTTTTTATATTTCGTTCTCTGGATTTTTTAGGTTTGAAAAATGGAAAATTCCATTAGGAGAAAGCGGGGTCTATGGACTCTTCAACAGCTCAAAAACGCTATGGCTGCTGTCAAAGACGGAGCCATGTTTTGACGTGCTGCTAAAAAAAAACATTTTCTATACCCAGAAGAACATTAGTTAACCATCTACAATCTGGAAAAGTGGAGAAACAGGTTGGACACCGCATAGTTATGACAAAACAGCAAAAAAACGATCTAGCTTTAAGGATTAAACGACTGGCATCGGTTGTCTTTCCTTTAACACCTAAAATATTACGCCACAAAGCCTTCGAGTGAGACTTCGAAATATTTTGTGAGACGAATAACATTCCGTATTGTTTTAACAAATCTACGAAGCGGGCTGGAAAAGATTGTTTAAAACTATTTCTGAAGAGAAATACTGATATACCCATGCGTAAGATTCAGATATTAAATCTCGGTAGAGTTTAAAAACTTTACAAACACATTATGATGCAGCACTTTGAAGAATATAGGAAAATTTACCAAAAACTAGATATGGCCAATAATCCACAGCGTCTACATAATATGGATGAAAAAGGCTGCAGGCTGACAATTCATCATCAACCCTTGGTTTTAGCTCAAAAGGGGTCAAAAAGAGTGCACATGGTTGCACTTGAACACGGGGAAAAGCTGCTTGCGTAAATGCATTAGGTAACGCCGTTTCCCCGATGATATTATTTAAGGAAAAAAGGATAAAACCTGAGTTCAATGATAATTTACCCTCTGGATCGTTAGTGAAAATGGCTCCAAAAGGCATTATGACAACGCCACTATTTAAAGACTTCATTCATTTTCATTCAAATGCAGCAACAGAGTAAAAAATAGGCCAAAGAGAACAAAATTAGAACTGAAATTGCAAACAGCAAAACAACACAAAATGAATCCGAAAACGAAGAAACATCAGCGAAAACAAGATATCAAAAATTGTTCTAAAAGGAAGGAAGGTAAAAGACTGAAAGGAAACAATGACACTCGTGGCACTGATAAATAGTACTGTTATGCATGTAATACAGAACGTTTTGAAGACATGCGACAATGTCCACTGTCTAAAAAATATTTTCATGAAGCATGTTTAGGACTAATTATAGAGGAAGTTTTGAATATCTAGTGTGATTACACACTAAAACACTGAAAAACGTAATTATAATCTGTAATGATTTCAAAGTCTCTATTTTTGTTATATCTGATCTGATTTTTTTAGGGTTCTTATACTTTTCTCTTTATATTTGATTTCTTATTAATACTTAAAATTTAAAATTTTTATTTGACTGTTATTTTTCAATTGTTGTTTAATTAGTCTATTACAATTAGAAGCATAGGTACAACAATTGTACATAATATATAAAAAATTACTAAACTAAGCCTATGCTCGCCTTTTACGAGCTGCCGGGCAGGAAGCCCTATTTTGCAAAGGACGGTCCGAGCGGGAAAATATTCCTTAAGTTTTTATTTGACTTTTAATTTTTGGTTTGATTGTTACTTTTTTCGTTTGATTTTAATGAATATATTTTATAAATGTGATATTTGATACTTCATTTACAATATGTGATTTATAAAAAGAAGGTCACATCTCAAGTGTCTAATAAGGGCCACTTTTTCTTTTTAGTAACTCTTATTTGATTTTCAATAAGGATACGAGGTAGAGACGCTTAAGCACAGTTTGTAATATTTTAAAATTAGACTAATTAATGGGAAAAAAACACATTTTTTTAAACAAAAACATATTACATACTTTTAACAAGGTCCACGTATGCCTTAATTTGTTTTTTAAAGACAATTTGAATATGTTTTAATTTTCAAACGTTATTATTAAGTTATTGTCACTTGCTACCATATATTTATTTCAGTTATTTTGTAACTATGTATTTTTTTATCATGGCCCTTACTAAACTACAAAAGTTTAAATAGAGCCATTAGTAGCATTATAAAAAAAGAATTTGTACTAAATATAATTTGAAATAATGATAAAACCTGTAGTTTTTCAGATAAAAACAGAGTTGATTATTATGTTACTAGATAGCGTTTTATATTCTATTCCCAAATACTATTGATATCTTTACTTTAAATAAGGCGGCCCTTGTTTGCCGCAAGTACCTTGTAATTGAGTTTGCCAGTTTACTGTGATTAATCAATTAAGCAGTTAGCACGAAGTGTAATAAGATAATGATTGTGTATTTTGTGGAAATTTTGTAGCCGGTACCCACCTAAGTCTCACTACGTACAGTTATGGAGGTTAAACAAATGCATAAAAGTGGCTTGCATTACGTTATAAGAATAGTATTATAAGACATTAAAAGATTTTTATAACAAAAAACCTGGTGAAAAATTAAGAACCTTCTAAATAATTTTTGATTATCTCTTTAAATAATGAGTAGTTGTGTTTCACCGTTTCAAAGTATTTTGCTGTAAGCTTTGTCATTTCCACATATCAAATATTTATTACCACTAACAAACACGTCTTCTGGTTTGCTTTACCTAAAAAATACTATGCAAATAACTTTTCTTTTCGACTATCCGATTGTTAAAGATATGACACCATGATTTTCAATTACGATACCTCTATCATTCAACAGAGTATTCGACTAACGAGAGGCGAAATAAAATATATACTTTAAAGTGAAGGATGATCTTTGACCTACGTCAGCAATTGTTAACGTTGGCAATGTTACATACTTAAATACTAGCCGACCCGTCGAACTCCGTAATGGAGAAGTTGGGTTGATAAGAGCTAATTCATACCTCTGACGCAAAATAGAATAAGAGAGAAGGAAAGTAGAACATAATAGTATCTTCACAACTATATCCCGAAAGAGGTAGGCAGAGTCGAGCAACGTTTTTTTATTAAAAAACCCGATTTTCTTTTTGTTGCCCGACCTGGGATTCGAACCCGGGACCTCAGGCAGTCAAGTCCAACAACCGCTAGACCACAGAGGCGACCATAATAGAGCATACCTAATAGTCCCACATATTTCCTCCCTATAACACTAAATAAGTATGACACTAAAATTACTTTAAACAGAAAAACAATCGAAATCTCTGTGTAGCAATTCGTCTTAGATCTACCGCCGTCCATATTCTTGCCGTAATGACAATGTCATGTTCCGGTTTGGGTACCTGGTAGAGTAGCCGATAGACTTGTACAATTGGCCAGCACCCTGGCCATTGGACAGCGACGCTCCTACAATACTTGTGGTGTCTTTCTATTACCAAAGTCACGTTCCTGTTCAAAGTATTTTGCCATAAAATATTTTTATTATTTTAAGTACTGCTGTTTCGTTACATATTTGTTGAGATATAGCGTTTCATATATTTCTAGGAGATTGGAGATGAAACAAGCAGAAAGATCTCATAATCGTAAGAAACACAAGTCGTCCATTTTAAGGTGTTAAAAGTTCGTATTAAATATGCTCTTTTACACTCACGCTTAACCCTGTCGGAGGTCGAACCCAAGCAGGTACGGACATAGCCCTCAAAAATGTAGTGGTCGCGAATCAGTCAAGTGCGAGTTGATGTATCTATAAAATTCATTAACAATTGGTGCAGTTCATTACATAATACAAAGATGTTTAAAGATTATTATTTGTTGTCCTTATCGAGAATTTATTTTCATACAAGCAAAGCCGATGTTTGAGCACTAAAAAATTAATAATTAACTAATTGTCATCTGCATATCCACTTCAATAGACCGTGAAAGTCTAACTTCCCAAGTAGTGACCGGTTGAAACAGGGTTTTCAGCCGAAACCGAACTTTCGGCTTTTGGTTTCGGTTTCGGTTGAAATCAAAGTACGTACCTATTAACGTGTTATAATTTTTCCTACTGCAGTCTAGTGTACCTTCTTTTACTCATATTTTTAGTTATTATACCAACAGTCAGTTACACACCGAACCAGCAATATTAAAAGAAATAAAAGCCAATATGAAAGTTGATCATGAAAGTACGGAGGTAACCAGGCGAGTAGCAATAAACGGCGAAACTTGCCAAACGACGCTCTACAATTTCCGATGAAAGGAGCTCCGACGCGGCCGAAAGTTTCGACAAATTTTTGGCCGAAACCGAAACTTAAGCCGAAACTCGAGTTAATAGCCGAAACCGAAACTTTCGTACGGTCGCTAGCCCCACGTCTTTCAAGGTTGTAAGGTTACCCATAGTACCCCATAACAATACATCTACGTTTAAACTAGAGCTTCGTAAATAAGGTTCACCAAGCATACAACTCGGTCAGCAATGAGGACACTTTGGCATTTTTTATAAACGATCCTACTTTTTTATGATGTTGGGAGGCAAACAAGCAGACATCCTGATGGTAAGAAATTCACGCCGCCTAGAGACACCAAAGGTGGTAATGGCGCGTTGCCAACCTGAGGCCTGGATGTTAGGCCTCGAGCAAAAGTAAGTTTACCGGCTACCTTACCCTCCGAACCGGAACACGTCATGACGTTATGGCGGCAGGAATAGGTAAGGCGGTGGTACAAATCCGGGCGAGTCGCTGAAAAACTCTACCACCTAGTAAATATAGTTCATATACTATATTTTTTTTTCAAATATCAACTTCCAAAGTCACGGTAGGTAAGTACTTACGAAGTTGCAAGGAAACACCTACCTACCTACCTAACATGTAGATACTTTTACTGTTTTCACTTCATATTTTAAAACCTTATTGACCTTAACACGCTTTTTGGCGCATTGTTTTTCTTATGCTTAAGCTTCTTGATGTCCTTTGTAGACATAAACCAAGATGTTACGTGTCGGTAGATTCCTTAAATAATAGATATGCGGTAACAAATTGAAATATGTTTTGTAATTCAGTAAAAAAGGTTCAACTCATTTAATGTCAAAGAGATCAAGGTCGTACGAAGTAACGAAGTACAATAAAATAGGAATTGACGGATTTATGGGAAATTTCAAACTCGGACAATTTATGCATAACAAATCAATTGGGATGTTAGGCCTCGAGTAAAAGTAAATTTACCGGCTACCTTACCCTCCGAACCGTTACACGTCAACGGCAAGCACTGACATTATGGACGCAGGCGGTAAGGCGGTGGTAACGATCCGGGCGAGTCGCTGCGAAACTCTACCACCTAGGCAGATGTCACGGTGTTAGTGACAGTAAGCCTGTGCTCGCCTTTTACGAGTTGCCAGGCGGTCTATTCTGCAAAGGAGCCTGGACCAACACGGAAAAATTAAATCCGAGATTACACCTGATAATTTATGAAACATAATTTACCTGCTTTAATCATCAAGTCAGTCAGCAGCGGCACACAAAACTCCCACCTACCTACTTATTATCTGCTGTATAATGCGCAGTTATTATTTATAACCAACCAATCACGTTATTTTAAATAGATTGGTCAAATGTCGCGGATCCCTGGGGTGTTGCATATAAGACGGCGATAGGTAGCATTAGGCCACCAAGTAACGTGATACATGGTATCAAAGTAACGGAGAATTTTGCGGAGGATGACCAGGAGGCAATTGGTTCTGTCTTGAGGGCCATACGCCGCGATGATGACCCAGAGATACTTCATATCGCAGACAACTAAGATTAGCGGCTATCGGGACCCCACCGGGGGAAAATTCTATGCCTCTTAGTTCTGACCGCTCAGAACTTATGCCGAATAAAGCGCCAGGGACTGATGGGCTTACGGTTTAAATCATAAAGGAAGCATGGAAAGTAGCAGAAAGGGATATTACAAAAATGTACGCTAAGTGTGTGGAGGAGGGGATCTTCTCGTCAGTGTGAAAGGACGGAAAGCTGGTGGTAATTCCCAAGGGTAACGTTAAGCAGCTAACTGACCCTAAGGCTTACCGGCCCATCACGCTACTACCTGTGATGGGCAAGATCCTTGAGAGGATTATGTTGGAGTGCTCACCAGGGGTTTTCGGGGCGCAGTCTGAAAACCAGCACGGGTTCGTCCGGAGAACATCCACGGTGACGGCTCTGTCGCAGATTTTGGATATAGCTAGCTCATCTGAGGCTAAATATCTCCAACAGGTGCTGATGGACAAATCTAGGGCGTTGGACAGTGCATAGTGGCTGATGCCAATGCTAAAGGCCAAACAGCGGGGTTGCCCGCCTAACATTTATAACATGTTGGCAAGCTACTTCGCACAAAGGCGCGTTGGCATGTTCTTTGGGAGCCATGTGCATTGGAAGCGCGGAACCATGGAATGTCCTCAGGGCTCTGTGTTGGGGCCGTCGTTGTGGAATATGCTCCTTGACGACTCACTTAGGTTGCCTATGCCCAGTGGTGTCACAGTCATAGCGTACGCTGATCATGTAACGATTGTCATCGAGGCTAACACAAGGAGTGAAATAGAGCGAAAGACGGCAATTGTTATGGAGCAACTAGCCGAATGGGGGAAAAGAAATAGGCTGTCGTTTTCGCATGCGAAAACTAAGGCAGTAATGATTAAGGGTAATTTTAGTCGGCAGCCCACGATTAGGTTAGCTGGAACTCCTGTATTACACACAGATACAGCAAGGGTTTTAGGAGTCACGACAGACGCTAGGTGGTCGTTCGCGCCGCACGCGACAGATATAGGGGAGAGGGCTGCCCGATGCTTTGGGAAGTTGGCACGTGTATCGTCAAACTCCTGGGGTAAGGTTTATGACGCTTTAAAGGTGGTCTATATGGGAACTTTTGCAGCAGTAATCACGTAGGCAGCACCAGTATGGTATCACCGTGTGTCTTTCTACACCATGAGCAGCGTTCTTTTACGGGCGCAGCGGTCATGCAGCGATGCGATTGTTGATCAAGGCGTACAGGACTTCCAGAACAGCGGCGCTTCCGGTACTGACCGGTGTGTGGCCGGCTGATTTACATGTCGAATTAGCTGGCGAAGAGGCGACGAGTCAGGTCCCGGGGGAAAGTGCAGCGGATAGGAAAATAAGGAAGACAGTTGTTCGGGATCGACTGTTAAGGAAATGGCAGAATAGGTGGAATAGCTCTGGAAATAAGGGGGGACTTGCGACTCATGGCTAAATGGGTTAAACCAGATCATAAGGTTTCCAAATCTTAATTGGTGATGGTTGTTTTAAGGGTCGACTTCGTGACCTAGGCTTAAAGGAAAATGGGGAGTGCCCCTGCAGCGCTGGCGTTGACGAGTACAGCGACCACAATATTTGAGAGTGTTCGCTGTAGAGCGACATGAGGAACCGCTTTTATTTTTTTTTATTTTTTTTTATTTTATTATCAGGCTTACCAACAGTTGTTACAATCATCTAATTTACACATATAAAAAAAAATAACAAACAACCAATTGCACAACTAATTACAGGTAAATACATTAAATTTTCTTTTATAACTATTTAAACTATAATTTTTTGACACTTATATTTTTTTGTAAAATTAATATTACTAAATAATAAAGCTAAGACATTTGATTAAAAAAATACTTAAATAATACATGGAAAATCATTCACATAATATTTTTTTCTTAATTTTAAGTGCAGAATCAGAAAAAACATCCAAGTTACCACAACATTCGTTCACCATTTTACAAATGCGTGGCACAGGTGAATTAGCGCCAAAAACAGTTTTTCTTAAAGGTGGAACTAAAAGGGTGACTGGCTTACGCGGTATTTTTCTAGGTACTCTAAAATTGAATTTTGCTAATAATTTAGGACAATCCATTTTATAATTTATTAATTTCCAAAACAAGTCTACATCAAGCCATTCGCGCCTCTTTTCAAGTGAAATCATATTTAATTTATTTAACTTATCTTTGTAAGAATAACATTTAGTTGAAGACTTGAGAAAATAGTACAAATGATTAACAAATCTTTTTTGTATTCTTTCCAATCTTAATGAATGGTTAGAAAAATGTGGGCGCCATACTACGCTACAGTACTCTAATTTACTTCTTACAAAACTGTAATAAAGAAGCTTCTTAGTGCGAATATTACGAAAACTGCTTTCTGCAAAACATCAGCAAAGTCGAGGGAGAGGAGGGAATTAATTTTCTAAAGAAAACAATGTTGTCCGGGATTGGAGGAGCGCTCGTTCGACGATAAAATTGATATCTAGGTACCTATCAAGTAGTGGGACTCAGTGGTAAGTAAATAGTTTTACACCATAATAATTATCTAAAAAACATACTAATTATAATCTCTTTCTTCATGGTCAGATATCTGTGAACCCAAGATAGATACCTACTTACTCACCACTTTTGCTTATAAGCTTGAGGTCACTGATCGCCACAGTCGTGTTTTGGTTTTGGAGATTGTTTCTACTAACACAAAAGGCTTAACATTCCAGTTGGCAATACACGAGCACACGCACGCACGCAAATACATACACACACACAGACACGCGCGCGCAGAGACGCCTAACTTAAGATCCCTGTTTCCTGTTTGAGGTTAAAAATAACTATTTTAAAATCATTTGGTACCTAATTAAATTATAATAAATTCCATATAATTCCGTTGGTATTAATGATATGATAGCAGCAAACTAGATGTTAATGAGTTTGTTTTTAAAACTTAATCTTAAATAAAATGTTAACGAGTTAAACTGCAAGCTATTGTTAAGCTCAATGTTTTTGCCTTAATTATTTCGAAATAAAACGTAACCAGTCTTACTACTAAAAACATTCAACCCTCGTTTAACACATAATGTCTAACTAACAAACAATTTAAACAGTCGTTGAAAACGTGTTTTACTAAACACTATCTAAAGTGGGATTCTCAACCAATACCATTCTGCCACGTCATGAAAGTGTAGCATGTTATTGGCTGGATGTCTATTTTGAGTGTTTAGTTGAACCAGTGGTTGGTAATAATATATTATATTGTCTTAAACAGACTTCTTAATTTATTGTTTATGGCAAGGCGGCATGTGATTATTTAATATTGTATTACAGCTCGAGTTATTTATAGATGATTAATCCTGTTTTAGTAAAATTACCTACAATTTATAAGTAAACATTTTATTTTTTTAAACATCTATTGCCCGCGATTTCGCACACGGAGTAAGTTATTTAGATTTTCGGAAATCCATTTAAGAGAAAAAAGTAGCCAACGCCCATCTTAAAGGTTTATTTCTAAGATAAAATTCACTAAATAAGCTGAGCAGTTTTGACATGAAAGGGACGAACACTCACTTTCGCATTTATAATATTCATTAGATAGCTTAGCACGATGATACATTTCCTCTAATGAAGAGGTCCTTTCAAGTCAGATTTTTAACTGTTTTTTACAAGCTTGTAAGCTTATACTCAGATAAAAACAATTGTGGCCAAAATTGGTTAAGTGCTTGAGATTGGATAAATGCCCGGTTTGCGGTAGGTTTGGCACCTATCACATTGTGAGACTATAGGTATACCATATACCTATACCATCAGCTAATCGTGGTTGCCCTAGTTATACCTCTGTTACCTCTTCGGAGATACGGACGAGAATATACTTACCATTGTTTATCAACTTAGTATTCGAGATATTATTATTAGTAGGCATGCCTATGTCAAAGCCATGGGCGTGGCCAGGATTATTTTCAGGGAGGTGCATCTCCAGGTGGAGATGCATACAGTATACATACTATTAACTAATATAAAACAAAACATCGAAATAAACATGTATAGCAACATACATATTTACATACGAACACAAACATACATACAGACGTACTCTCGAAAAGCATTACTCTCCCGCAAGTTCAGTCAGGTAATTTTTTCTATCTACTTTCTTTCCGGACAGGGGGGTGCAGTTATACCCCCTTGCACCCTACTGCCGGCGCCCATGGTCAGAGCCTTTGTTACATAAGGCGTGGTTATAATGGAAGAAATATTTTTTTCCAGTTAAAGCATTTATTTTATCTCAGTAAATCATTTTTAGATAGCAGAGCGAGTTGGCGGTCTTTATCTGGATGTTCCTTTTCATGATGTAGATATAGCCCCTTCCTGGTAACAAACTCCTCGGTACAGAAAGTACATTTAAATGGCTTTTGTCCGGTGTGCTGGCACATGTGATACTGAAACAAGGTTTATATTTATAAAATAAGGAATCAATAACAACCATACTTCTACATCTGTAACGCTTTCACTGCTAAACCGCTGGGCCGATATTCATGAGACTGGAAATGTATGTACATACTTGGTTAAAGAGCGAAGTTCAAACATAGGTACATGTTTTTATACATCGTACTGGAGTATAATGAAGGATGAATTTTGTATGACAATCTATCCTTCACTGACGAACTCGCGGTTGAACAGGTAGTAAGTAATACCTGTTACGCTTTAATCCTTTACCCTCTCATGCCAAAACTTTGGACTCCTTTTTACGAAAATTGCGCGGATGCAGGAGCATAAGATTTGGCGCACTTTAGTTTACGTGTAGAAGAAGTGCAGAACGCTAATATTTTTCAATAATAATGCTTATTAAATACATTAAATAAAAGATTAGCCACACTACCATGCATTTGACACACACAAACGAATGTATTGATGATAACGATAAAAGATCACAAATAGCGAACTAAAAAGTTTTGAAACAAAGTAGTTGGTCTTGAAAAATAAAGATGGCATTCTTATCAACAAGATATGAAAATTTATAATGGTCGAATTTTGACCAACGGGCGACCACTAGTATGAACTAGTATGGCGAATGGCTGAACGGATTTGTCTGAAATTTACACGGACTGATTGTGACCTGGATTAACACATAGGTTAATTATCTTTAATACCGATAGCAGTAGCAGGTAACAGCTAGCATGAGTTTCTTGCCGGATCTTCTCAGTGTGCGGCCGCGTTCCGATCCGATGGTAGATTTATTATTATATAGACTTGTCACAAGTGCCTCTTGTAGGTTTATGTGAAATAAAGATGATTTATTATTATTATTATATACACTAATAAAGTAGTGGGGTCCATCATTTTAGCTTAGGAGATCTCTACTAGAGTGAAACTTTGTACAAGTTTTTTGAACTGGTCCTATAAGTACATTTATGGGTCTCGGTGAAATAAATAGATAAAATTCTTACCATAACGTTATCCCGTTTAAAGAATCTATGATCACACAAAGTATATTAATATTTCAGTATCATTTTCATTTTTGGATAATCATTCTTAGCCAGGATTATCCGTGTCTGGCTGGGCAGTTTCTCCCTGGTTGACACTACAGCACGTTTCCTGACCTTCCCCTTCACTCGGCCTGGATGCATACGGTTCCTGTGTGAGTAGCAGTTACCTGAACTGGCAAAGCTCTTATCGCAGAAGGGACATTTGTAAGGTTTGGCACCGGTGTGTTGGTTAATGTGAATCTGAAAATTATATTTATATGTTAATTAATACAATACAATAACTCATTATTGTGCACTAAATGTAGAGAAATTACAAATACATCAAACAAAACTTAAAGTATAAGATACGCAAAGGCAGCCTTATCGCCAAGTCAGCAATCTCTTCTAGGTAATCCTCGAGTACAGAACAAGATTTAGCGAGATACTGTGTAATGGTGTTCTTAAAATTAAAAAAAGAGAAGCTTTGTATTAGTTTCTCAGGAAATAACATTGACGGACAAATATAGATTTTACATAGTTGAATTTGTACATGTTGCAGACTCTAAACATAGCTTTGGAAGGCTGAAATGTAAGTTGATTGGCTATTCCCTTCAAACCAAAACACATCAACGATGAAGTGGCTGTAGGAATGATATAAGGCAAGATGCTTTACCCATCCCTGGTGCCATTGCATTGTAATATATGCAAAGGCAAGATACTGACCTGACCAATCCATTTGCTGGTCTCTACCATTGATCGCCTATGTGGTCTTGCGGTCCGGTATTGGACTTGACTTCATGAGGTTCAGGGTTCCCGGATTTGCGATTGGGCAACAAAAAAATATTTTTTTTATCATCTAATAAAAATAACCTTGCCAGGGACTAGATATGTGCCTGGTTGGTGATAGGCTTGCCACTTCCATATTTTGGGACTTGGAGTCTGGCTCTTCGTTGATATGGGTGTGGAGATACTTCTTTTTATGCTATTGATTGCATATAATTTCGGAATTGAAACTGCTAGAATGTTCCAATAGTGGTAACATCGTCAGATTCCTGACTTTCCCTATAAGAAAATGTAACTAACGTAATGATAAATACCTTAAGATCTTGTTTTCTTTTAAAGCTCTTTTCGCATATTTGACATTTATTTTCGTAACTATGAGTAATGCTGTGTGTCTTCAAGTTACTCTTTGTGTTGTATAGCCTTCCACATACTTTGCAAGTGTACGACTTATTATCAGGTGCAAGATGATTTTGCATGTGCACCGCCAAATTTCCCTCTGTCTTAAAACTATTAGAAAAAGTTTATTAGTGTTATCATCTATATAATAATATGTGAAGCAAAATCTTTGAACCCCATTTACGAAAATTGCGCTTACGGAGGAGCATAAAATTTGGCACACTTATAGTTTATGTGTAGGAGAAGTGCAGAACGCTAAAATTTTTCAATAATAATGCTTATAAAGTTCATTAAATCAATAAATGAAACATTATCCATACTACCATGTATTTGACACACACAAACATATATTGATGATAAAGATAAAAGATCACAGATGGCGCACTAAAAACTTTGGAAACAAAGTAGTTGGTGTGGAGTAATGAAGATGGAGTAATGTTGGACGACCTCGAACGCGGTGGACTCATGACTTGGTCAAAGTCGCGGGGAGTCGCTGGATACAAGCAGCTGATGACCGTGACTTGTGGCGCTCTTTGGGGGAGGCCTATGTCCAGCAGTGGACGTCCTCCGGCTGATGATGATGAATGAAGATGGTGTTCTTATGAACAAGATATTACAATTTATTATGGTCGAGCGACCACTAGTTTATGTAATTTTATTATTATATTAAGTGGACAAAATAAATAAATAAATGTCTCTGGACCAATTACACAAGTTGTTCTAACCCCAAAGTAAGCAAATTGCATATTTGTGTTAAGGGAGTTAGTCATAAATACTAATACATAGAAATTCTTATACTATAGACACCATTATAAATGTAACCATTCGCAGACCTGGAAATACTGACTGATGTTCATCACATAAATGCATGCCTCCACAGGGAATCAAGTCCAAGAGTCACAGTTGGTCAGGAGAGTTAGGTATACACACCTAACTAACCCGTTGGCTAACAAACCAAGCCTACTAACCCCTTGGCTTCGGGTTAGTTAGGTTGAGTGGGACCTTGTTAGTTGGGAGGGATCTATAGTACCATCTTCTATGCTAGCTCCTTGGCTAACAATGCGGCAGGGATGTATTTTTTTTTGTGATATTGGAAGGCAAACAAGGAGACGGATTTCTTGATGGTAAGAAATTCACGCCGCCTAGAGACACTAAAGGTGGTAATGATGCGTTGCCAACCTGAGGCCGGGATGTTAGACCTCTAGCAAAAATAGGTTTACCGGCTACCTTACCCTCTAAACCGGAACACGTTATGACGGCAGGAATAGGTAAAGCGGTGGTACCAATGCGACTCACCCGGATAGTCTAGACTCTAGTGATTCGAGTTACTGGATCTTAAAATAGGAAATTAGATGATAGATGCCTGCAAAACATGGTCAGATATGCACTCCATTCGAAAAATCATGTTGTAATGACTTAAAATACATAAAATAAGTTTATTGGCTATTCTACTTTCCTAACTTGAACATGACATTGACCAGCACTGAAGTTAAGACAGCAACAATAGGTAAGGCGTTGGCAGTAAGCCTACAACTTAATTTGAGACTGCATTCTTTGGATCATCAAACATACAAAATTTCTAGGCTATTCCAGATGTAACAGATGTTAGGCTTCCCTGATGCATAAACCAATTACTTTTTGAACACAACTTACACTCTTCCACATAACTGACATAATCCTGAATCCTTATGCTTCTTATGAATCCAGGAATGATTTTTTAATGCTAAGTCAGTGAAAAAACTCCGTTTGCAAACCAGACAAGGGTACGGTTTTGGACCATCAAATTTATCGTTAGTATTTACCAAATTTCCAATAACATTTCCTCTTTTAATTAATTTAATTGTCACATCTTTACAATCTACACCATGTAATAATGTTTTGTCATCTGGATCAGCTGATTGAGAGTTTTCATCATTAGATGGTACCCCACTTTTATTATTCCGCGTAATTATCATTGGATCTAAACTAACTTCTATAGATGTATTTTTGTCATCAGAATTTGATTCTGTTTTAATCTCTCTTTTAATTAATTGGAGATCTTTCATCACTTCTATCTGATCCAGCAAGATACTTCTATTTTGTAAATCCTCTTGAGCTTTACAAGCTTGATCAATGAATTCGCACACAGTTTGTAATTTAGTGCAACATTTGATACAAATGTTTTTTGGTAGTTTATCATCTTCGTCTACCTAAAAAGTACAATAAATAATTAAAAATATCTACTCTATAAGTAACTTCTGCAATAATGACATTGTTTACAAGGTGAGAGATAAATAAGGATAGAAAGTTAAATAAGGATCACAGGCGGAAGTATAATTATAGAGGGTTCCAATTTACTCTTTCTTTAAAGATGAATAAGCACCCATAAACTTCATAAATTATTATGCAGAGTTCTAATTCTTTCATACAATAAACAATAAGTCTAATTTCTAAGATTTCACTATGTACTAATACAAGATTACCAATAACAGAATAGGATGGTATGCCACACTATCTTAGTCTATTACAGCAAATTTTTAACACCTTTGGTGTCCCTGTCATTTATGTCTGGCCACCAACAGATCTTCCGGCTTGTTTAAATTATAAAAAGAATAATGCAATACATAACAATTATACAAATAAGTTATGATAAAAAAACATGTATCTTTGTTATCTTTGATTTTGCATTTTGGCTTTTGGACTGCCTCGTTAGTTGAGTAGCTAGCATACACTCCTTTTATTTAAATATTAAAATCTAGCAAATCATCTTAAAGTATGACAGCATTGGTTTCTTTAGGTAACAGTTTAAAACACCACAGGAGCTAAATTACCTCTTAATTTATGTCAAATTTTTCATACAATATTTACTTACTTTTTATGTCTTTTATACTACAAATTATACTATAAATGCCTATGTTTTATTTAAATTGTACACTAACCTCAATTAACAAATACTTGTTTAATTTGTTCCGGAGCAGCATAGCTTCAGCTTCTGCGCTAAATAGCAATATAGTTACTTCTTGTTCCTTCGCGCAAAGACGACAGCATCTTTCGAATTCGTTATAAAATTCAGACATCTTTCACCACTTAGGGTTCCATTTAAAACAATATTTTATACTTCTTCTATGAAAGGAATATAGGAGATTTATATACTGATTGCTCCATTTTGGTATTCCAGAAGATATAACGCATGCGCGGTTCAAAATAGCGATAGTTAACGTTGTATACTTCATCTTAAGGAATCTTCATCCTTTACTGGTACCACAAACTAACTAAGGGAACTGAAATAACATCAGAGAAAATTCAACAAAACAAAATATGAAATCGATTAAGGTAGGGTCAAGGGACAAGGCGCCTCCGCGCCTCATTCCTCAACAGCCAGCTGATCACATACAAATATTTACTTAAAATTGACAGCTGTCAATAATTGATATTTGTAATTTTTAAGAAATAAGCCGTTGAAATTCTACAACATACAGTCTAAACTCTAAAACTTAATATATTTTTAAATAAAAGATTTTTCATTAGCTTTACATTCAAAGATTTCGCCAGTAACGACATTATTTAAAACAAGTTATATAGCCAACATTATGATCTATCTGTCTGTTCATCATAGATCTCAAGTGCCAAGACACCTCAACTGAAAGTTTAGTAAAATTTCGTACTTCCAATTTCCTAGCGAAATTAGCTTTAAAGAGTTTACTATTACCTTAATGCCTCTTTATTAGGTCTTAAAACAAGTCATTAAGAATTTATTAGGTATTATTTAGCTATATTAATTTCATTTTCTAATGGGTTTTAAAATGATAAATTCAAAGCTTGATTTTTATAAAACAAATAATATTTTGAATTGGCATCAAACCGATTTCACTGACTAGCCGACTAGGTAGCCGACTCGAACTTAGTTTACCATACACTCGATACTCTCTCCATAATCTGCAGAGTAATTTAGTGTGAAATCATAGGTTTAGTTACTGATTTAGAAATTGCATGCATATGTATGACTATGACTAAACTACATAATCTGTCTTGACATTTCTAAAAAAAGTCTATGGATTTAGTATACTTCCTAGATATTATAAATACTTTTAAATAATTTGTCTTTAAAGTGTTCAGCACCAACAACTAAAGTCCTAATTTAGTCAATGGGCGTGTTCGGCCGAAGTAAGTACTTACTAAATTTAGTAAGTCACTTACTATGCTTACAAAATTTTCGGCCGGGACACAAAATAATTGCTAACGCAGTTAGTATGGCTTAATATACGACGCCATTTTGCTTATTGTTTATGTACGGGATATGACATGAACCGGTGTTTTGTGTTATGTCAAGCCAGTAAGTATGTCCTCGCCGAAAAGCGCTACAGTCAGCTTGTAAGACTTTAATTTTTTTATGCTTACTGGCTTACTAAGTTTAGTAAGTACTTAATTCGGCCGAACACGCCCAATTTCTTACCTATAAATCGTAATCTTACCTAAAACTACTTGCAATAGGTATATTGCAGTTAGAGCCTCTTTATCTGCTTCTTTATTTCCTTCTTGTCTGTTTAGTTGCTTGTAATAGCTGTGGCTCAGGATAGGAATATAGCGTATAAATTAAAGCCTGAAAAAATATACTTACCTACGTGCTTACTAAACTTTTCATTTCAAAATATATGGAATGCATGTAAAAAAACAACTTTAACCAACTTTTTAAGCATTAGCAAATACACTTCAATTGATCGGGATTAAGTAGTGGAGTACAGTCAAACAGTTTGCCCGGATAGGTGCCTACCACTGCCAGCTGCCTTGTTTATTTTTGCTGCCGTCGTGTTTGTATTTCATCTTCGCTGGAATAAAATGTAACAGGGAGACTTGTACACGAGGACTGAGATCGCATCCTTTGGATACCGACGCAGAGGTAACATCTATGGTCAGGGGCGGATTTTCCAATAGGCCGAGTAGGCCCGGGCCTAGAGCGGCAAAATTTAGGGGGCGGCAAAATTTGCTCTGCTCAGAAAGCCAGGCAAAAGACAATTTGTGAATAACGATTCATTGCATTCTAATTATCTCAATCAGTATCTGAGATACTGATTGAGATAATTAAATCATTTACTGATTATCGTTATTTTTTTTTTCATTTTTATTTAATTTCTATAGTTGATTTAATTTTGCATGCTTTACAGCACATAAGGTGGGGGGGGCAATCTTTCGTAGGCCTAGGGCAGCCAACGTATCAACTCCGCCCCTGTCTATGGTGTTTACAAGCGAGGTACCTACGATTGCCTTTACCATCATGAGAGTCGTTTACTTGTTAACTATATTACAACATAAAAATACATCATGATCAGATAGAACTGATAGATTCTGTGTATTAGAATATGTACATATTATGTGCCCATCTAATAGAAAATTGCGAAACTGAGGGAAAATGTGTCTTTACACTTTTTTACACAGAGGGCAAAGCAAATGTACTAGGTACATAGACCTTAGATTATAGAGTACAGTATGTAGGTAGTACATTCTAAATCTATGAGTATGTCAGTATGATCGATACACTATTCTTTACAGTCCGTCGCTTAAATTCTGTATAAACAGGAGGACGATTATCAAACACGTGATGTCGTAATTTCTTATTATTTTGGTTCGCTCCTGAAAGTTATATTTAAACACTTGAACAAACCGTCTAGTTACGTGTCGAAGTAGCCTTTCTGTGGGGAATCTTTGATAGATCGTAATAAGTATCTATATTCTTCTTCACAACATTGATTAAGTAGCCGTTATTTCATAGCGATATGTTCAAGCCTTAAAGGCGTGAAAATAATAAAAACATACAATTAAAAAGGAAGGGCTCTTAATACTTATACTGCATGCTCGGCAATAGGTACTACAAAGAAAGGTTGTACAGACTTTTTTTAAATTGTATTGGTCATTTAAATATTAAGTAGGTATGACCTAATTTTAAACTTAAAACGTCGCTTATTATTAACATTTTTAATTATTTACACAATAGTTTCTACAGAATCCCACTACATTCTTCGCCTAGTACGTAAAGCTATTGAAATTCGAACAGGCCAAATAATTTCTAGGAAGACGGTTTTAAGTTGGCCCTGGGCGCCGGATCCAAATTGTTGGTCGGTGCCGGGCTAAATATACAAATGGTGCCGTAAAGTGTAGTGACATAGTGTTGTCTGTCGCTACCTATATGAAATGATAGTGACAAGCTACAAAAAGAAGAATTACACCACATACTAGTAAGAGAACTGAATTAGACGGAGTGTTGGCAGGTTCATCTGTCAGTAAATCCTCCTGTCAAAAGTTACAGCTCGCTGCCGCAGTCCCGTCGTGACATTTAAATAGGAATAATTGGGCGTGTTCGGCCGAATTAAGTACTTACTAAACTTAGTAATCCAGTAAGCATAAAAAAATTAACGTCTTACAAGCTGACTGTAGCGCTTTTCGGCGAGGACAGACTTACTGTCATATCCCGTACATAAACAATAAGCAAAATGGCGTCGTATATTAAGCCATACTTACTGCCTTAGCACTTATTTTGTGTCCCGGCCGAAAATTTTGTAAGCATAGTGAGTGACTTACAAAATTTTGTAAGTACTTACTTCGGCCGAACACGCCCATTATAAATAAGTGCAACAATGTTCTGTAGCAAATTTAGTTATAGAAATACCGTTGAAATCGACATTTAACATACCAACATCTCTTTGTCTCTTTTTAACAAATGTTGATATTATGTACGCCGAAAGAGATAACTACATTTTTGTCTATGCTCATTTTGGTATCGATATAAAGTGACGTCATGACAGTTCTCATGCTTGCCAAGAACGCCATATTTAGTTTTCAATTTTATTGATAAGTGCTATTACAAATTGTCGATAGTTATTTTATTTTACATTCCCAGAAAAGAATATTTGAACACGATATGAACGTATACCAATGCTATTGAAAATATCAATCACAGTCTAGCGTAGTAAGAATTCTTTAAATTGCTCTTTTTAAAGTAAAGAAAGTGGTTTGAATGTAATCGGATTCATTTTTTTTTGTAATGAAAATGAATCTTGTAATAAATATAGAGTTAACATATATAAAGAATAAACATATTTGCAAACCACAATGTAAAAAAATATGCTCGTGAAAAGTAAATAAATATCCTTTATTTTGTTTCATTACGTTTCCCTATTTATAAGTTAATTGAGTAGCACTAAGTAAATCAGTTGATAGTTGCAATTTCATTCGGTGGCTAAATAACAATTAGTATCTATTTACCTACCTAAACTTAACTATCAATCGTCAGTAATAGATAGTAATAGCTCTCTCTCGATATCGATACTCTACTTTTTCTGGGCAGCCTTATAATGTCAGAATGGCAATCATATTTAGTAGCCAACAGCATGCTTTTTTCGTAGGTATTTCTTAACAGTTAAAATTCTTACCTACTTTCGCATTTAAAATATTCACTAGATAACCTAAAACGATGACACAATTCTCTTAATGTAAAGAGTTCCTTTAAAATCAGATTTTAAACCGTCTAACACAAACCTGTAAGCTTATAATCAGATAAAAAAAAACAATTGTGGCCGTGCCTGAGATTGGATATGTGCTTAATTGGCGGTAGGTTTGGCACCTATCACATTATGGGAATTCTGACATAAGGAAGGAATCTTATAGGAAGAAATAAATATTTTTTTTCAATTAAAACATTTATTTTATCTCAGTAAAGCATTTTTAGACAGTAGAGCGAGTGGGCGGTCTTTATCTGGATGTTCCTTCTCATGATGTAGGTATAGCCCCTTCCTGGTAACAAACTCCTCGGTACAGAAAGTACATTTAAATGGCTTTTGACCGGTGTGCTGGTACATGTGATACTGAAACAATATTTATATTTATAAAACTAAGTAATCCATTACAACCATACTTCATACCATCCAACTAATGTTATAAATGCGATAAAATATCTGTAACGCTTTCACCGCTAAACCGTTGGGCAGCTTTTCATGAAACTTTAAATGTATATAGGTAGTTAATAAAAAGAACGAAGTTCAAACATTTTTTTAAACAAATCAGTCTGCAAAGGACTCTAATGGAGGATGAATTTTGTATGAAAAGCTATACTTCACTGACGAAGTCGCGGTTAAACAGCTAGTAAGTAAGTAATACCTGTTACGTTTTCACGGCTAAACCGCTCGACCATTTTTATGAACTTTTATATGCATAAAGTTGGATCCCAGTTCAAAAAAGGCATTAATAAATCAACCCCAAACGGACTTAAGCGGTAAATAAAAAAATGTATGAAAATCTTAACAATTCAACGCTTACGAAATCGCTGTTAAACAGATAAATTCATAGAGACGATTTAATTAATTATTAGCATTATAAAACGGAAACATTGTTATATTTTTAAGGGATTGTATAGCAATAAAAGAAGTCGGATACGGATCTCCTGATAGTGAAAAGTACAAGTCACTAAAGAAACCAAAAGTGTTAATGCGTTGATATAATCGCTGATATTAAGACTTTTGTGTAGATAAAATTAACTTTTTAAATTATTTTTTTAGCTGTTTGCCGGCGACATCGTTCGCGTAGAAAAGGTACGATTGTCACACACAAACTTTCATTCCCTCCCTATTCTATTATTTGGGATTGATTTTGAAAAAAAAAATAATTAGCCTCCGTTTGAAGTAGCACCTTTAGCTATATGCATACCTACTAAATTTTATCAACATTTCAGCAGTTTAGGCCTGAAAGAGAAACAAACAGATAGACAGACATGCCATAATTTACTAACTTCACTTGTACTTTCCACAATATACTATTTATTTTTTAATATTATATTTTAGAGAGAGAATTTCGCAATTATAATATCTATTGGTATGAACATAATGGTAAATAGTAAATTTTAGTAAAAGTAATATCAAAGTTCATCAAAATCGGTTTAACGGTTTAAACAAAGACAGATAAACAGACTTCTGCATTTATGAGTTACTAAAGACTTTCGTGTAGTTTTGCCGGTTTCAGTTTACAAAACAGAAACACCATATTGACACGCAGTAACGTAATATGGCGACATAAAAAGATTGCTTTGGTACAATAACTAAAATTCATGATGGTATAATATAGTAGCTGACGCCCGCAGCTTCGCCTGAGTATTAGTGTGTCAAATTAAAAGGTAAAACATGTTCACAGTCTGTTTCTGTGATCACTAAAATGTAACATAAACTTTTGATAATAAACAAAGAAAAAAAACTTTTTTTTCCCTAATATTGAATAGGAATGTACAAGAGGAGTTTACACTAAATTAAATTTCTCTTAAAAATGCGCTTCCGAAGTCAGTAACATATCGTTGCGCTGAACTCATTTCAAGGTATCGGCAGAAATACTAGCGGGGAAGTGAGGGAGCGTGTTACGCTCTCGCTTATACTCGTGCTTCGTATCTTTTGCTTGAATACAGTGGCGTACAACTTTTATTTTTTGCTAAAAAAATCGTGTACTTTATATTACGTTCATATTATTAAAATAAATATTGACATTTTGACAGAGATACAACCTTTTGCAGATATAATAAACTAGCTGCTCTGGCAAACGTTCCACCCGTTCAGTGAGTATGGGAAAAATTAAAATGTTTTTTCTAGTTTTCTCACAGACGATAGTAATGAAAAGTATTCTATGTCCGTCTCCATCCATCCAGGTTCTAAGCTAACAGCCAGTTAATTTTTAGCCAAATCGGTTAAGTCGATCTTGCGTTAGAAATATTGCAACTACCGCGACTTTCTTTTATACAGGGTTACATTTAAAGTACCAGCCAAATTTTAAAAAACGATTCAGAATCGATAACCGTTCCGTCTATGAAGTAATTAAAAAAATATAATGTTTATCCAACTCAAAATGCAAGATGCATGGTTATAACGTAAACAAGCATAAAACTGGTTTCCACTTTCCACCAACCGCAGTCGCATCCGCAGGTTGGTGACGTCATGACTCGTACTAGGTACGACATAGCGTGACAACAATTGAAGCTATTATAACACAATATAAATAACAACGATACTAAAAATATGTTTTGGAACTGGCGCCGAAAGTCGGTTTTCGATGGTTGCACTCGATTACACTAGCGCCCAACAACATTATGAAGTTTTACGCGAACTTCAATATTCGCATCTTTAAAAACTAATAAAGCAGTGGGGCGCCTCATTTCAGCTTAGACGATCTCTACTAGAGTGAAACTTTGTACAAGTTTTTTGAAACGGGTCCTATAAATACATATATGTATCTCGGTGAAATAAATAGATAAAAATCTTACCATAAAGTTATCCCGTTTAAGGAATCTATGATCACACAAAGTACACTGATATTTTAGAATCGTTTTCATTGGTGGATAATTATTCTTAGCCAGGATTATCCGTGTCTGGCTGGGCAGTTTCTCTCTGGTTGACACTACAGCACGTTTCCTGACCTTCCCCTCCACTCGGCCTGGATGCATACGGTTCCTGTGCGAGTAGCAGTTACCTGAACTGGCAAAGCTCTTATCGCAGAAGGGACATTTGTAAGGTTTGGCACCGGTGTGTTGGTTAATGTGAAACTGAAAATTACATCTATATGTTAATCAATGGAAAGCTTTGTAGTCGTTTTTCAGGAAATAACATTGCCTGAAAAGTATAGAAATCGACATAGTTAAATTTACACAGAGTAATATATAAAGCACCAGTCAAATTTTGAGAAACGGTTTGAAATTGATAGCACTTTCGATTTATAAAAATATTAAAAATTAAATAAAAATTCAATTTATATTTTTTATATCCCACGCAAAAATACGAGATGCATGGTTAGAACATAAACAAAGCGTAAAACTGGTTCTCGACGACCACAGTCGCATTCGCAGGCTAATGACGTCATGACTCCTACTGGGTACGATATAGCGTCATAAAAAGTGAAGCAGTTTTGCTAACTGTTTTAAATGTTTATAAAAGGTGTTTCTTACAATTTGGCAATTACATTTTAATTTATTTTAGCCTTTACCCCCTTATATTAAAATTTGGTCGGTCTTTTCAAAGTAAACCTGTATATGTCGCAGATATATAGATAGTTGCTACGGAGGGTAAGGTAGCCGGTAAACTTACTTTTGCTCGAGGCCTAACATCCCGGCCTCAGGTTGACAACACACCATTACCACCTTTGGTGTCTCTAGGCTACCTTAAGTTTACCGGCTACCTTACCCTCTAAACTGGAACACGTCATGACGTTATGGCAGTAGGAATAGGTAAGGCGGTGGTACCAATCCGGGTGAGTCGGTACGAAACTCTACCACCTAGTCAGATGTCGCGGTGTTAGTGACGGTAATCCTACGCTCGCCTTTTACGAGCTGCCTGGCTGGAAGACAGATGGTCTATTCCGCAAAGGAAGCCAGACCAACAAGGAGAGTTGAGTTTGGAGGGAGGGATACTGTGGTCCTTATTGATTCCTAGCTTTCACAGTTTAGTGAAGTGACTACATGGAAAAATATAAATAGCGTAAGGATAAATACCTTAAGATCTTGATTTCTTTTAAAGCTCTTTTTGCATATCTGACATTCATAGGGTCTCTCGTTACTATGGGTAATGCTGTGTGTCTTGAGATTACTCTTTGTGTTATATGACCTTCCACATACTTTGCAAGTGTATGACTTATTATCAGGTGTAAAATGATTTTGCATGTGCACTGCCAAATTTCTCTCTGTCCTAAAACTATTGGAAAAAAGTTTATTAGTGTTATCATTTACGAATTTTTATTATTTTCACAATGAGTGTTAAAGGGATAAAATAAATAATTAAGTTTGGACAAATTATACAAATTAGTCTAGCCCCAAAGTAAGCAAATTACATATTTGTGTTAAGGGAGTTAGTCATCAATATTAATACATGGAAATACTTAAGACCTGGACATATAGACTGATTCATCACAAAAATACATGCCCCCAATATCAAATCCGAGAATCACAGTTGGTCAGAGGAGTTAGGTGTGTATGCTAGCCCCTTGGCTAACAAGTTAGGAGGGATGTATGACTGGATGAATAATCTATTGATTCCAGTCACTAGATTTTCTTACTAGTGCAATAAAAGGAAATTAGATGATAGAATCCCGAAGAACTAACTGGCCGCTTAATAGTTAATTTATTCAAAAAATGATGTTGTTATGGCTTATAATACACAAAACTAGCTGTTGTCCGTGGCGTGATTCATGGTCCCACAGTAAACATTTTTTCGGGATAAAAAATATCCAATTAGTTTATTCAAGTTACCCTCTATGTGTGAGCCAAATTTCAAGAAAATCGGTAAAGTAGTTTTTGCGTAAAGGAGTAGCAAACAAACATAAAAACTTTCGCGATTATAAAATTAATGGGATAAGTTTAGTAGCTATGGACCATTGATCAGCACTGAAGTTAAGACAGCAACAATAGGTAAGGCGTTGGCACCAGAGTTCAAATTGCTGCATGAGCCTACAACTTAATCTGGGACTGCATTCTGTGTTCTGTGGATTATCAAACATACAAAATTTCTATGTTACTCCAGACATAACAGATGTTGGGCTTCCCTGATCCCTAAACCAAATACTCTTTAAACACAACTTACACTCTTCCACATAACTGACACAATCCTGAAGCCCTATGCTTCTTAACATGTGCAATAAACTCATTTTTATAATCAAACTGATCACTACAGGTATTACATTTATATTCTTTATTTACTTTTTCGTCATTATGAACCCAGGAATGATTTTTTAAAGCTAACTCTGTGTAAAAACTTCGTTTGCAAACCAGACAAGGGTAGGGTTTTGGACCATCTGATTTATCGTCATCATTTTCTACATTTTCAATAACGTTTCCTCGTTTAATTAATTTAATGGTCACATCTTCACCATCTACACCATGTAAGTATGTAATGTCATCTGGATCGGCTGATTGAGAGTTTTCATCATTAGATGGTATCCCACTTTCATTATTCTGCAAGATTATCATTGGATCTAAACTAACTTCCATAGATGTATTTTCATCATCAGAATTTGGTTCTGTTTTAATCTCTCTTTTTATTAATGGGAGATCTTTCATCACTTCTATCTGATCCAGCAAGATACTTCTATTTTGTAAATCCTCTTGAGCTTTACGAGCTTGATCAATGAATTCGCACACAGTTTGTAATTTAGTGCAACATTTGATACAAATGTTTTTTGGTAATTTATCATCTTCGTCTACCTAAAAAGGAAATTAAATAATTAAAAAACAATAATATAGTAACCTTATGCCAAAGACTATGTGAAGTAAAGAAATAAGAGTTAGATAGTAAGCCTTCCATGTGTAAACATACTTGTAACAGTAAGCTGCCTTATTAATAAAAACTAGTGGTCACCCGTTGTTGTAGTTGAAATTCAACCATAATAAATTTTAATATCTTGTTGATACAAACGCCATCTTAATTTCTCAAGACCAACTAGGTAATTTGTTTCCAAACTTTATAGTACGTCATCTGTGATCTTTTATTGGTATCATCAAGATATTTGATTGTATGTTTCAGTCATGGTAGTCTGGGTAATGTTTTATTTATTGATTTAATGTACTTTATAAGTATTATTAGTGAAAAATATTAGCATTCTGCACTTGTCCTACAGATAAACTATAAGTATGCCAAATTTTATGCTTCTTCGTCAGCGTAATTTTAGTAAAAATTGGTCTAAAGTTTTGGCATCACATATTGATATACAGATAAATTCAAGTACTCCAAGGTTTAAAATGACATTATAGTCTACATTACAGTGAAAATAAAGACTACAGTGAAAACTTAAATCATAAAATACATTAGTATAAGTTGGTTAATAAGATTTCTAAGGTCTTAAAGTAACTTCAGAAATAATGACATTGTTTGCAAGGTGATAGATAAAGTTGAGGCAAATATTCCACATATTTGCCATTTTGTTGAAATTTGAAACTTTGTTGTTTCTTCTGACTAGATTTAGAAACTGTAGTTTTTAACATTCAAGTAAAGTGAAATTTGACCAAAACTATTTTTCATTAGGATATAGTTATGTGTTAAAATTAAAATTATTTTCTTTTTTAACATATGCCTAACACAAGGTGTAGGCACAATTAAGTATTTTGTAATAGTTCAGAACACAAACATTAACTTTTTATATTTATTTCTACTACTTAATTAGTTTTGTAACATGCCAACCACATAGGTTGACATGGGTTTGATAAACATTTATTAATAAAATGCATACAAACATTTAAAACCACTTTTCATAATGACAGAACTATATTTTTATTTTAGTGATTGTAACAAAATAGTATAATCTTGGTTAAAAAAGCCATGATAGAAAATTAAACAACAATCACAGGCGGAAGTATAATTATAGAGGGTTTCAATTTACTCTTTATTTAAAGGTGAAGTTGTAACATATGGGTACTTCATAAATTATTATGCAGAGTTCTAATTCTTTCATACAATATACAATGAGTCTAATGTCTAAGATTTCACTATATACTAATACAAGATTACCAATAACAGAATAGGTAGGTATGCTGCACCATCCTAGTCTATTATAAATAAACTTTTAACATCTTTGGTGTCTCTGTTATTTATGTCTGGCCACCAAAAGATCTTTCTGCTTGTTGAAAATATAGGAAGAGTAATGCAATACATATAACAATAATACAAATAAGATATAAACAAAAACATGTATCATTGTCATCTTTGTTTTGTTATATTGGATTTTGGACTGCCTCGTTGGTTGAGTGGCTAGCTTACATGCCTAGCTACACTAACCGACAGCAAGGTTCAAGGCCGATTCCCAACAGGGACAGGTATTTGTGTGGTAAACATTTGTTTGGGTGTTTCTTAAATTTATTCTTTTATCTATTTATGTATTTCTATATATTTGAATCATTGACAATCTATGCATTAGAATCATTGACTGTCATTACCCATAACACAAGAATATAATTTTCTTAATTCAGTTTGTAAAACTCGTCCAGAAATATTATTTATTTATTTAAATGTTAAAAACTAGCCTTGTGACTCTTGGGTGCACAGAAAAATTCATACGAGTTTATGTTGCACCATTAACCATGTAAACATTTAATTTAGATGCACAAATAAATAATACTAATACTAAGAGCAAATCATATTGAAGTATAACATGAAGGCATTGGTTTCTTTAGGTATCAGTTTAAGCTACCACATGAGCTAACTTAACTCTTAATTTATGTCAAATTTTTCATACAATATTTATTTACTTTTCATGTCTTTTTTTACTACAAACTTTAAATAAATTCCAACTTTTTATTGAAATTGTATACTAACCTCAATTAACAAATACTTGTTTAATTTGTTTCGGAGCAGCATAGCTTCAGCTTCTGCGCTAAATAGCAATATAGTTACTTCTTGTTCCTCCGCGCAGAGACGACAACATCTTTCAAATTCGTTATAAAATTCAGACATCTTTCACCACTTAGGGTACCATTTAAAACAATATTTTATACTTCTTCTATGAAAGGAATATAGGAGATTTATATACTGATTGCTCCATTTTGGTATTCCAGAAGATATAACGCATGCGCGGTTCAAAATAGCGATAGTGAACATTGTATACTTCATCCTTTACTGGTGCACAGAACATACCTTTGAGGTATTGACGTCCAAGCTATGGCAGCAACAAAGTACGAAATGCGCAAACTCAAGACTCAAAATAACATCAGAGAAAATCGACGCACTGCGCACGAAATTCAACAAAACAAAATATGAAATCGATTAACTTAAGAAAGGGTGAAAGCGCCTCAACACAGCTGATCTCTTATTTACTTTAAAATGACAGCTGTCAATAACTGATATTTGTAATTTGTAAGAAACAAGCCGTAGAAATTCTACAACATACAGCCTAAAACTTAAAATATTTTTAAATTAAATTTTTCATAATATTAACACTCAAGATTTTCCCATAAACGATACTATTTGAAATATGAGCTATCTGTCTGTTCATCATAGATCTCAAGTGCCGAAATTCCTAAATTGAAAGTTTGGATAAAGTGGGTGTATGAACCTAGAGAAAGGAATTTTACTATCTGATGCTCGATGCTTCTTTATTTTTTAGGTGTAAAATTCAATGTTTGTCTTATATTTTTATAATGCAAAAAAATAATATTTTTGATTGGCATTAAAAAAATCAGTTTTCATTTTTTTCTAACCGAACCGGCGAACTTTGTTGTTGACTAGGTACCTCGAGACTCTCTATGATCTGCAGAGTAATTTTAGTGTGAATAAATTTGTAGGTATATAAAATATACCTATGTACCTATGTAATTTCTAAATAATTAATAAAACCTATGATTTATTATAGGTACCTATTGAATATTTCTAAAAAAATAAAAATTATTAAATTAAATCACACTACGCATAAACGAATTCAGTATAAGTACCTATCCTTTTTGACCCCCTCGTTGATTTAGGGGCTATCACAGACTAATAAAAAAGTATCCTTTAGCCTGCCTCAGAATACAATACTCGTACCTGCTTCAGACCAATTAAAAATTAGCCAAATTTTGTACTTTACGAGCAGTTCAGTAGATTTAACCTAACTCGCGGTCATGATACAGACAGACAGACAAAAATACTAAAAATGTGTTCCGTTACCTCTTTTTAGTTACGTGTACTGTACACAAATTTCTTTTAAATAGGTATCTCCAATGTACACGTTAGTTTTATTTTGTGCGTAGGTATGTATAGACTTGTGTGAATTAATTAATGTATGACATTTGAGGGGAGAGAAATTTCATTTTTACATTCTTTATTGCTAACATCTTCTCATTAGATAAAGCGTTGGGGTTAAATAAACAAAACAAGAAAAGCAAGTTTAAAGGCTGGCGGAAGCAATGGTGGTAATGACAAAATAAAAAGATCCTTTTTTGAATCAGTTTAATTTTAGTTTATCTACTTAATCCTGGGTTTAAAAAAGTCAAGAATCATTAACATTTAGGTTTCTGGTAACCTATGGATTGATATAAAAGTAAATACTTAATATCTTCAAACACAATTATATAAAAAAAAATTAGTAGGTTTAGGTGTTATAAGAGCTAGTATAAGGCTAAACTACTTCTTCTGTCTCGACATTTCTAAGAAAAAGTCTATGGATTAAGTAGGTGTACTTATTAGTAGAGACCGGATAATACCTATTATGCAATTGCAAATGCTTATACTTAGCATATTTTTCCTAAGATCTAGTGATGATGCATATTATTTATATACTTATACTTTATACTATAAGTAAACTATAATTTACAGTATTTTTCGAGCACAGCGCACTCAGCAGCCGCGCGATAATAAAATGAAGGAGACAAAATATCGTCGCACTCACCTACCACACTTCTCTTTCCTTCCGCCTATTATGAATGTTATTCAATTCAATTGCCTACGTAGTACTCTAATTAGTCTGTGCAATTGCCGGCGAAAATTTTGCTAGAAAATTTAAGCGCTAACATAGCACCAAATTTCAAATTCTGCCCAGTTACCTCAGTAGATGAGGAGCAATCCTTTTCGACCTATAAAAATATTTTGAATGATCGAAGAATTAATCTTACCACTGAAAATTTAAAAAAATTAAGTAAGTACCTAAATGTTAATGTATCGATTTTCGTCTATCAATGGATGGTTTAATAAGTAAATGTATGCTGATTTTGTAATAAAAAATCTAAAACTTAAAAATAATTACATATATTAAAAACATAATTATTTTAATTATTAAAAACAATAACTTATAAAAATACATACCTACTTAAAAAAATAAAATTTAAAATCTGTTTTTACTAACAATAAACTTACCTAAATCTAAAAGAATAATATACTTACCTACACAAAACAAAAATACTCATATAATGTTACATACTTTGTCAGTTTTTGTGCATATTTCAAGCTTTTTATATATTTATGGCTGAAAATTAGAGTTGATATATTTATAATTGCAGCGTTTTTTAGAACAGTGTTTATTTTAGGAGATAGCAGATTTTTTCATCATATCATTTAGCTGTAAAAGTTTTTTCTTTGTGGTAGCAGCTGCCACGGGTCTTCAAATCGCAGTTTATATGAGATATCACCTGACTGTGAATGCTTAAGAGTGCGTATGCCAGACTTTGGGATCACCTTTAGATCGTACGGGGCGAATGCGTTTGTAACTTGAAATTTCACTATATATTGAAAAAGATATTCCAGATACATTTCCAGCGGACTGGAATACAAACAAACAATAACAATTGCTGGAATATTTTGAATTCTTCTCTCTACGAAGGAATACTTATCTTTTTTTTTATGATATTGGAAGACAAATAAGCAGACGGATTTCCTGATGGTAAGAAATTCACACCTCCTAGAGACACCAAAGGTGGTAATGGTGCGTTGCCAACCTGGGGCCGGGATGTTAGGCCTCGAGCAAAAGTAAGTTTACCGGCTACCTTACCCTCCGAACCGGAACACGTCACGACGTTATGGCGGCAGGAATAGGTAAGGCGGTGGTACCAATCCGGGCGAGTCGCTGCTAAACTCTACCACCTAGTCAGAATTCACGGTGTTAGTGACGGTGAGCCTTTGCTTGCCTTATACGAGCTGCCTGGCAAGGAAGGCAGATGGTCTATTCTACAAAGGAGCCCGGACCAACACGGGGAGAGATCTACCACCTATTTCCATTTAAGTCAGTTTGAGTTTGGTCAACTTGTAAATGTTTCTGCTCCATAATTATTTTATTAAAGATTGTAATATTCAAAGGCGCATTTGAAGTCGTTACATTGTGATTTTGATAATCACAACCATCAGAATAAATAATTATACGTAAATCAGTTTATCTTTTTCTGAATAAAATATGTCCAAACTGAGGCAAATTCATGAGTATTAAGTCACTCCTTCCTTTTGGTTCCAAACAAAACAAAAACCCTTCTTTGTTAAGCAACAACAGCGTCATTTCTATTTTCTAAAGAGGTTTCTACTGGAATATGTTTTTGGCTTCCGCGGATATGATCAATTTTACTGAAACGAGGTACACACTTATTTCAATATCTGCAGTCACTGCTTAAGAGAAATTTCCAGAAGATTTGGCAAATTTACACAGTCATCAGTCACACACTCAGTCAGTTCTATTTTTAGGATAACTAATGCTTCCGGTGTAACCATGTAACTCAGTTTCTGGTTAGGTACCTAATGATTCTTCTCGCTTAGCAAGAAATCAACTATTTTGCTCTGGAGTAAAAGCTAGCTTATTGGCTCTATCTGTATCCGTCTGTGGAAAAACAAGGAATAAACTGCCACACCAATAAAACAAAAGGCGAAGAAATTACTACAGGACAAGAAATTTTACATCATTGGCCAAAACCTTAGTGCCTAATGAGGTGCTACGGTGTTCGGTGTAATAATGCTATATATCTTTAAAACTTACAACTAAGTTAGAAAATTAAGCTATTTAAAAAATGTGAAAAAATCTGTTACAGTTTAAACACTGGCTTCACCACGGATTCGATTCCACAGCATACATGCAGGCGTGACTTACTGGAATGTTAGTTATGCTTATTTTATACTACCAATGATTTCAAAGGGAAGGATACGCCCGTCAGAACAAATGACATAAAATTTTTCTAACAAGCCAAAAACAACGTCATCTAGTAGCCAATATAAGCAACGCGATTACGCGCTGCGTACAGAGTATTATGTGACCTTGTACTAACGTGTCGAGCGTAATAATTATGATTTATAACAAAATATTTATTTTATTTTTGATTGTCAGAAAACTGAATAGAGCATATATAGTATTTTTATGTAGCAAAGTTCTTTTCGTTGTGCCCGTATAAGACGACTATAATGTACTTTACGAACAGGATCACTAGGTAATATATAATGTAGTAATATTTTTATCATTTATAATTGAAGCTTTTTGTGTAATGGGATCGCTTCAGAAAGCGTATTACTTTAGGTCTTATAAAGGAGGAAGCGTAGCTTGTAACTTGTACGTTTTTAGGAAATGTAGAATTCCTTAAACATAAATTTAAATAAAAATTTTGGTAATAAATTATGTTCTCATTAACAGTAAAGTAAAAATAGTTACTGACATAAAATTGAAAACCCTAAAAGAAAAATTAATTGAATAATCACTTTGTTTAAAATTATGATTTTCGTTCAATAACGACTAATTATTGTCAACGATATAACGAATAAACGAATTATGTGGGTATTTTTATGATTAAACTATGTTTTTTATTACTAAGAAAAATTAAAAAAACAAACAGAATACAGTTTTTAAAAATTAGTACAGTAGACAATACCCAGAGTAACAAAAACATAAAAAATAGGAACGTCTTTACAAGGTTACATCGCCTTCCGCGGTACTGTGTCATGTGACAACCACGTGACAACGCAATCGTGTCTCTGCAGAGATATTTGCTTTAAAATGATTTTCATTTATTGATAGTTAATTAAAATAATAACACTATTGTACGCTAACTTACTGAAGGTACGATATCCCACGTACCTTTTTAAATTTTGTGTCATAATTTTTGTATCTTTTTACGACGCAACTAGGCATTTTTGTAAATTACAATTAACACATGCACTCACTAAGGACAGTGAGTCGTCGGATCGGTCGCCATCGGACGATTGAGCTGCGTTGGCCCTAAAACGATATTTTCAACGCGCTGCGGACACTTGAAGCGTTCTTTAGCCGGGTCCTTACGAAGTAATATATATGTCTATGTATACTACTTATTATTTAAACTATAGGTATATTACGTATGTGCACAATTTACTTATAGCATTAGACCCATCTTGTAGCAGAAGCTTAGTACTTACTTACAAATAGCTGGTAAAACTTAAGTACCACACACTTCTGCTTATCCTTTTAAAGATATATGCGCAAAGGTTTGATACTGTAGTCACGGTTGTATTTATCTAGCAATATTCGTAAGCAATATGCATAGCAAATGTAAAGGTTTATTAAAATTATTACTTACGTTTTACATTAAACGATAATCTTATATTATATGAAACATTTTAAAAAACAAATTAAGTAGGTATAAATCATAACACTCGATAACGCTGTAGAATACAGCTATCACTCAAACAAAATGGCGTCGAATCACGAATGGCGGGACTCGGGAGTTGTCAACATTGCCCACAGTAGGTATTTGAAACTAGAGGAGTTAGCTTAAAATATTGCAATGGAAAATTTACAATATGAGTTCAATTAGCTTAGTTATCATACTTGCAGAAATACGTGATACTTTTTTCTCTTTCGTTTGATACCAAATAGTCAATTTTACCATTTAAACGGTTTTAGCCGGTTAGAACATTTAGGCGACGATATTTGCATGCATACCTACCTATTTCAAGCTTTTTATGTTGCATATAATCCGGTCTCTACTTATTAGATATTATAGATATTTATATATAATTTGTCTTGTAAGTGTTTGACCAACCAACAACGACCAACAATAGTCTAGTACTAATTAAGTCAATTTACTACCTAAAAACGTTAATAAAACTAATTGCATTATATTGCAGTTATGGCCTCTATCTGCTTTTCGATTTCCTTCTTGTCTGTTTAGTCGCTTGTAATAGCTGTGACTCAGGAATATAGCGTACAAATTAAAGCCTGCAAAAAATACGTACCTACTTACTAAACGTTTCATTTTAAACGTTTGGACTGAATGTAAAAAAATCAAATGTGACCACCTTATCAGACAATTTGTTACTTAGAATAAAACTAAATAAGTACTATACAACACTCGCTGTATTGGTCGTAATTAAGTAGTGGATTAAGTGATTAAGTGATTACTGTGAATCTGTGAAACAGTTTGCCTGGATAAGGTTTGCTCGGATGTCTACCGTAGTGTTATTATTTCATCGTCGCTAGAATATTATGTAGCCGGGAGACTTGTACCTAACACAGAGGTAAAGAGGTAAACTTAATGGTGTTTACAGGTTAGGAACCTACGATTGCCTTTTACCATCATGAAAGCCGACTGATTGTTAACCTATCTTATAACATAAAAAACATTATGATAGATGAATAGAAATGGTAAATTATATAATTATACATATTATGTACCCATCTAATAGAAAATTGCAAAGTTGCAAAAATAAACAAGAATGAGCCTATTCACTTTTTTGACATGTAGGCCAAAGACCATAGATTATAGAGTTTAGTACAAAGACGTTACGTAGCTTAATCGAAAACAATTGCTTAATTGACTTTATTAGGTTTAATTTTTATCACTAGTGGTCGCCCGTTGCTCGAAATTCGACCATAATAAATGTTAATGTCTTGGTGATAAGAACGCCATCCTCATTTCTCAAGACCAACTAAGTACTTTGTTTCCAAACTGTATGGTGCGCCATCTGTGATCTTTTATCGTTATCATCAAAATACCTATTTCTTTGTGTGTGTCAAATGCATGGTAGTGTGGATAATGTTTTGTTTATTGATTTAATGTACTTTATAAGCATTATTATTGAACAATACTAGCGTTCTGCACTTCTCCTACATGTAAATTATAAGTGTGCCAAATTTTATGCTTACTCTGGCAAGTGGAAATGAAACACAAAACCATAAAAGTTGGTATAAACAGGAGGACGAATATCAAACACGTGATGTCGTACTTTCTTATTATTTTGGTTCGCTCCTGAAAGTTAAATTTAAACACTTGAACAAACCGTTTGGTTACGTGTCGAAGTAGCCTTTCTGTGGGGAATCTTGGAACGAACGGAATTTTCTATATTTTTCTTTACGACATTGATTAAGTAGCAAAATATTTTATAGCGATATGTTCAAGCTTTGGAGGCGTGAAAAATAACAAAAACCTAACCGAACCAAGGTGCATTCGAAGGTATATTTTCTACTAATTTAGACGAATTTTTGCAGAAGTCTTTGCTAAGTAACTCCGCAAAGTAGGTATATGATTGCCAGACGGTCCTCCCAGGAAGTTAGCCTTCGGGTTGACGCGGTCGTAGCGTGGAGCTAACCCTATTTCAGTTGTGTTTCTTTATATCAGGGAATTTTTCTGCTTCATTACTATTCATCAGAAAAAAAACTACCCCAAGCTCCAAAATCAAGTTTATAAGTATTTTGGTCATGCTATAAACGGCTTACCATTACCTACTCTGTCAACCAAACCTACAACTTCAATTTCTTACTGCTGTGGACCGTTGAATACAATGAAAAAAGAAATGCTCTTAATACTAATATTGCTCTCGGTATAATACTACAAAGAAAATAAAGGTTATACAGACTTTTTTAAAATTGTATTGGTCACTTTAATATTATGACTAATTTATTGTTACCTTAATGCTGGATACACACGCTTGCCAAACTTCCACAAACCATTACAAATGTAAACGAGTGGTGAGAGTGTTTGGCTGGGTTTGTATAAGTTTGCCAGGGTTCGTATAGGTTTACCACGATATATAAAAATTCGTCAGTATTGTTGGATCTTTTGCCGTCGGGATAGAGTGCTGTGATGGCTAATATTACAATAAAACATGTGTTACATATTTATACCGAGTACATCTACAGATTTGTGTTAAAAAAGATCACTAATATTTAAAAAAAAACATATCATGTCTCATTGGCTCTGCCGTGCTTATGTTAACCGCCGTATCCAACATTTTACACGAAATTTAGATAATTACATATTTGGAATCGCTGTACGGAGATCTGTAACTTTGTCTTTGACAGTTTGTTAAAAAATGCTTGTATGACATGTTTTTCGTTTGACTACTACAAAAAAAATAAATGTGTTCCTTAATATATCAACCGCAAGTGCTGAATAATGCTGTAGCCTTTTCAAACCCCAGACTATTTGTCCTGTAGTGCTTAACATAACTGCGGTATCTGTTAATACTGCTCTGATTCTAATGATATCTATTTTATGTAGGAAACCTTTTCCTAAACATAAGTGCTTTAATCACTACTTGCTGCTATTATACTAAGGAGAGTGAAATAAATTGTTTCCATTTACATTACAATAATAACAGCCGTTTGTGCATACACGACACTTATTGTCAGGTAATAGAATAATTACACAGACATATTATGTCATATCGCTCCGCTATTTCAGATTATAGACATGCACCCAAAAAATTGGACGTACCTAGTGATATTACCATTTATTCAAAATTTTTGCTCTGTAAGGCTGGATATAAAAGTTTCTCTTGAAGTTTTTTTTATATTATAGGAAGGCAAACAAGCAGACAGATTTCCTGATGGTAAGAAATTCACGCCGCCTAGAGACACCAAAGATGGTAATGGTGCGTTGCCAACCTGAGGTCAGGATGTTAGGCCTCGAGCAAAAGTAAGTTTACCGGCTACCTTACGGAACACGTCATGACGTTATGGCGGCAGGAATAGGTAAGGCGGTGGTACCAATCCAGGCGAGTCGCTGCGAAACTCTACCACCTAGTCAGATGTCAAGGCGTTAGTGATGATAAGCCTATGCCCGCCTTTTACGAGCTGCCTGGCAAGAAAGGCAGATGGTCTATTCTGCAAAGGAGCCCGGACCAACACGGGGAAACGGTTTATAGAAAAATAGTAAGAAATGATCTGAATATTTCTTTTGCACACTTTGGTAACGAAGATTGTGAGCAGTGTGAATGTTTTAAACGTCACAATCAATTAGACCATCAAGACTTTTCTTGTAAGATATGTCAAAATTATAATTTTATGCAACACATGCCTAGATACAAAGAGTCACGCAGAGAATACGATGAAGAAGCAAAAAGAGAAAGCAAAGACTGACAAAGATGCTATTTATTATTCCGTTGACCTTCAAAAAATTATAATGTCGCTAAGGATGGAGCAATTCAAGAGTCCCATTTTTTGCCCGCGGTTAATTGCCTTCAATGAAAGCTTCGTTCCACTAGGATCCGCAACTAACGATAACAAACCTTATGCTTTGTTGTGAAACGAGAGTATTTCCGGTCGTAATCAAGAGGACATAGTTTCAACGTTCAGGGAATTATTAAACTTTAAAAGAGACCAAAAAATATTGTACTCTGGCTCGATAGCTGTTCTGTGCAAAACAAAATCTGGTCTCTCCTTTGTTTTATAGTACAAACAGTAAATAATGCCGAAATTTTTGCTGACAGTAAGTATTACTTTGAAATATTTTGAACCGGGACAAACATTGATGTCTGTAGACAATTTCTATCACCAAGTTGAGCAATCCTTAACGAAAAAATGAAAGGTTTACAATTTCAACAGTTTTCTTGAATGTGTCAGAAACGCCAACAAAAGTTAGAACACGGTAAAAGTAATGAATGTCGATGACTTTTTCGCCTATTAAGATTTATGTTCTCGGCACAAATTGCGTCAAAATAACCCACAAGTTTATTTAATATAATGGCTGTGAGAGTGGAACGAGGCCTTTTCAAATTAAAATACAAACTAAATCATGCTGAAGACTACAAATCGGAACCTTTAGATTAATTCCTAGAAGTTAAAATCATGAAAAATGAAAAATTCCGTGAAGTCAAGAGAAAAACATCGATAAGAGGGATAAATGAAGAACGCAAAGCAGCCATAATTGAAAAGTTAGTTCCGTTAATACCGGTAAATAGAAAATGTTTTTGGATTAACATACCAATAAGTGAATCAGTTGCAAACCTTTTGGAAGAGGACTAACTTCATTTTTATTTTATATTTGATTTTGTTTTTACAGAGGAGTGTTAAACATATTTTTTAGTTTTTTATGCAGCAAACAGACGATTAAGTTTAACAGATGTTTATTTAGGCTTCTAAGATGATTTGGTACTTCTAAATTCAGTATATTCGGAACCTCGGCCGGTTTATCTCGGCCGAAACGTCGCTCGGCGAAACAAACAAATACATAAAATATTTACAGATATAATAATTATTATAAAACAGCCAGTTTGTCTAGGTTTAAGTCAGTTTAAGTTAGTTTTGGTCAGGGCTCGTTTGCAGAGTAGACCATCTGCCTCCCTGCCAGGCAGCTCGTAAAAGGCAACCGTCATCAACATCTTGACATCTGACTAGGTGGACGAGTGTTTTGCGGCGACTCGTCCGACACCTTACCTGTTCCTGTCGCCATAACGTCAGTACTTGACATCCCGGTTCAGAGGATAAGGCAGCCGGTAAACTTACTTTTGCTAGAAGCCTAACATCCTGGCCTCAGTTTGGCAACGCACCACCTTTGGCGTCTCTAGGCGGCGAACTTTTTTTACCATTAGGAGGAAATCGGTCTGCTTGATTTTCTTCCTTTATCATAAAACTAAAATATCCTTGTACTCGGTGACGTAAACGCACAGACTTTTTGTATTATGAGTTTCTTATCTTACCATAAGAGCTTTAACCGACAATGTTACAACGGTTATGCTTACTATTACTCAAACTCTGTACTTTGGTTCGTTGTCAAAAGCGCAGTAAAAAAAATCCATAGAATAAGCGCTATATATGTGTTACTTACGACGCTTATGATAAGTATTTATTTTAAAAGATAAGTTGGAGTTCTTTGCCATATCAATTTTTCACGTGTTTTTTTATAATAATTTAATACTTGGAGTTCTTTTATAGCAATTAATACAAAGTTCAACCTTTAAACTACTGTAAAAATACATCAAATTATTAAGAGTGTTTCTTTGACAAACGTAATCGAAAAAATAATTTTTGAAACTTTAGGCGCCATTTTCTCGAAACTTGATGTCATGCACTTATCGCTCTTATCTTTAGCGCGGCAGGGCTATAGACAGCATAATTATAGCTAACTGGCGTCGCTTACTCAAACATATCTTTATCCATGAATATGAACCATGAACCATGGCCAAGGTTCGTCAGTTATTGGCTAGTCCAAGCTTGAGGCTAGTTTTCAGTTTGTTTATTTTTTTTAAGAAAGAAAGAAAGAAAGATAAATTGTTTTTTTAATGAAGTAATTTCTTCTTTTTAACTGACTATAAAAGAGGATGTTCACAATTCGACTTTTTCTTTTTTTGGAGTGTTGAGTAGGTACCCAAAAAGTTACTAGGTACTCTTGTCTTGTGGTGCTTGACCTAATGTCTGGTGCCACCATTACTTATTAAATACTTACCTTGCAGTAGCCAAAATCGCTACTAAACAATTATTTCGTGAAAAGTTTCTGAAGTATGAGCAGCGAAAAGAGCCTCAACTTATTTGTATGTTTTTGTTCGTTTTTATTTACGTAACCAAAGGCCGTAAAACGTACCTAGGTAATTTATAGGTTCATCATATCTGTCTGTTTATCCGACCTTTTATCCAAGCCACTTTTTTGCGAACCTATAAGAGCTATGCTGCTAAAACTTGGATAGTAGAAGGTATTTCTTGGAAATTATTCTATGAATCGCAATATGACTGTCACACAAAAAGAAAACTAACAATAAATTATAACTTATAAGTAAGTTAATAAGCAAGGTGTATGTTATATCTTGGTTTTCGAAAATGATATTGAAGTCTCTATTACATTTTTTTTGTAGAAACCTCAGTATAACCGTTTACGCAAGCGAATGCAGCGGAAGCTCTCAATAGGAAAAAAGCCCCCGATTGTGAAACATTCTTCGTTGGTGGTTGGTGCGCCGCTCCTGTTGGTCTCAGCGTGTTGGTATAATTCTTCGATAAATGGGCTATCTAACACTGAAAGAATTTTTCAAATCGGACCAGTCGTTCTTGAGACTAGTGCGTCCAGGTAAACAAACAAACGGACTCATCAGCTTTATAATATCTATACATTAAAACGTGGTGCCAAAACTTTGGACCTCTTTTTACGAAAAGTGCGAGGACGCAGGAGTATAAAATTTGGCACACTTATAGTTTATGTGTAGGAGAAGTGCAGAACGCTAATATTTTTCAATAGTTATGCTTTTAAAGTACATTAAGGCCCCATACTTAGCCAGCCAGAAGACCCAATCGCCGCACTTCCCCGTTTAATGATTACTATGAAATATTGCGCTCTGAAGTAAACGTCTAAAGCGACAAACCACTATTTTTGACACTATAAAAGTAATTTGAAAAAAAGTATAAAAACTGAAACACTTATCTTTTAGGTATAGTACTTGTCTATGTTTATGTTAAATCTGATGTCGATATTTTCATAATTGAAGTAGACAGTTGGGTTTTGCTTTCAAAAAAGGGTTAACTGTTTGTTTTTTTTTTCTATCGAGCAAAGTGAAATGAATCGTGTTTTGGAAACACTAGTCTTATAAAGCATATTCATGTTAATCTTGTGTATTTTTGTCACCAAGATCCATGATAGCATTTTTAATTAAATCAATAAATAAAACATTACCCACACTACCATGCATTTGACACACACAAACAAAAATATTGATGATAACGATAAAAGATCACAGATGGCGTACCATATAGTTTGGAAACAAAGTAGTTGATCTTGAGAAATGGAGATGGCGTTCTTATCAAAAAGATATAAAAATTTATTATGGTCGAATTTCGACTAATGGGCGGCCACTAGTTAGTATAGATAAGCAGTCGGCCCTTATCAAACACCTATATATATATATATTATTTTTAATTAGGCACATTAAACAGTAACAATTATTATCATCTTAAGTAGGTATAGTGTGAGATCTGACAATTCAGTCTCAGGGACATTAAGTATTTTTTTAGATCTGAAAGTTTCAAAGCGTTCTTTTCTAAACTTGGAAAGACCTGTAAGACTTTGGTAATGCCAAGAAGCAAAGATGTAAAAATGTAACAAGTGCTCAGGGCTACAACAAAATATTAGGTATCTATTTTTACGAAATGTGGTTTATCCAATTTCACAACAAATCTGTAATAGGTATTAAAAAAATATTTATCAAAGGTTATAAACAGATCACGATGTTACGTGTTTGGCTTTGGAGTCCGGCAATAAAAAGAAGAAGACACGTGGCTTTATTTTCCTTTCTCCTATAAAAATACTACCTTATTCCTAAATAATCCTTGTTCCTAAAAAATACAAAAAACCACTACAATTTCACGAATTTCTTTTCCCCCCTTTTAACATCTGGTAAGTACGAAAGCCAGAGTTATCCAATCAAACGACGTCAGAATCCCTATTGTGTTCGTTTTTGGAAGCGCCGAGAAACTTCCAGCTTTTAAAAATTACAAAGGTTTGGCTCTTTAGGGATCATATGCTTACAATCATGAACAACCTGCATAAAGAAGTGTGACAAAATATCTTATTTGTTTTTATTGACCCTATCACAGGATTATCCAGTAAAAAATATTTGGATAGGAAATATAAGAGACGTAGCCGCAGTGGCCACCACTTGGACTGTCCCACATCAAAACCAGTAGCAGAAACCATATTCAATCTCACGTTGTGATTATTTTGGTCGAGAGGCTAACTTACCTACTTGTCTAACGCCACCGACCAACAGTGAGACTCTGGTTTGATTCCTGACGGGGGTAGATATTTTTTTGATGATCATTTAGGCTACGTTCAGACGACACGCGCACGCTAAGTCTTAACTTTGCTTACTTTGAGGTTAGATCAAATTGTTTAATCTGTCCAGGGATATTTATTCAGGTATTTCAACTATGCTTAGCGCTGTTCAATATTATAGGTTTAAATTTTAATTAACACACTTGGCTAAATTGGCAATACTGTTACCATTCCGTTTGGAATTTCCATACCTATCTGTGGTGCCATCCAAATCCATGGAAATTGCTTTCGGAAAGGTTTTGTTTCGTTACATGATTTTGTTTTATAATATTGGAAAACAAACAAGCAGACGAATTTCCTGATAGTAAGAAATTTACGCCGCCTAGAGACACTAAAGGTGGTAATAATGCGTTGCCAACCAGAGGCTGGGATGTTAGGCCTCGAGCAAAAGTAAGTTTACCGGCTACCTTACCCTCCAACCGGAACACGTCAACAGCAAGCACTGACGTGATGGCGGCAGGAATAGGAAAAGCAGTGGTACCAATCCGGGCGCATCGCTGCGAAACTCTACCACTTAGTAGGATGTCACGGTGTTAGTGACGGTGAGCCTTTGCTCGCGTTTTACGAGGTGCCTGGTAGGAAGGCAGATGGTCTATTCTGCAAAGGAGCCCGGAGCAACACGGACGTGATCGATATGGTTTTTAGCTATACCTACTTCATGAAGATCTGCTATGGCGTTCTGAATAAGCATCTGAATGGATTTTAGCAAAATATTAGACGCACGATGGGTATTTATTTCACTTTGAAACATGAGACCTTACAGTTAAAACACTCACGAATGCTGGTGTAACTGATTCATGATGGAGCTCGAAGATAGGAGACGTAACCTTCGGATGCCTACAGATGAAACCATCGAGTTTGGACTAATTCGATACTTCTAACATTTGCTGATGACAAGGGCATGATGAGAAAATCCTGATGGGACTGGGAGAGGGCTGACAGATCATAGTTTAGAGGTTACGACATTAAGATTACGAAACATTCTTTGCAGTTCTTTTGAAGCACGTAAAAAAGAGAGGTGTGGTATATTTGACTTGTTTGTACGTATATGTATGTTTGTCTATGACATCGTAGTTCTTAAACATTTATGACGCGTAGTTTTACCCACGATACAAAATGAGGGGTTTTATTAACGGATAGGTCTAATACTAAATGGATTTCTTTGTTTGATGGTGCCGTTCGTTAGTATTTATATCTATGCGAATATACCTACTTAATTATTAAGTGTACGAAATACATGATTCATTTTTAATATAAAATAATAAATGCTAAATGCTTACCATTAATAATTAATGTATGTGTTATGTGTTAATGTTAATATATCACAGATAACACAAGTAGATATATAGGTACATCAAATACAAATGATGTATACAACATTCGTATATCTACTTAGCTATATATTTCTTAGTTCTTGCATCAAAATAACTTTAAAGTATATTATTGTCACTAGGAGCATTAGGCGGCTATCACACGACACCGCTAAAAAAGTGGATTTCGTAGCGTTTCTCCGCGTGGTTAGGTGTCGTCCTAAGTGCAGATATTTTATATGATACTTTGAATGTCTCATTTAGAGTTCTGCATAGTAAAAATGAATGAACACAATATCTTTTTAAGTTTTTCTTTCTACTTCATAAAAGCTAGTTTGTAGTAACAAAACTACTGTGTTCATTTTTACCGCCCAGAGTTTTTTCGCTTCCGCCCGACGCGGCGATAAGCGGTGCCGTATGATAATCGCCTTAGTGTTTCCTTACGCCAACTACACCTGCTATAAGCAGTTACAAAATATTTTTCTAAAGGTACCTAAGCATTTTTCCCGTGTATTTTGAAAAACATTTTAGAACAGGAAAAATTTTAGACACTTCACACTTGAAATACAAAAGCGTAATCAGTGTAATAATTACGTGGTATTTTTTACTTTTTAGTTGCTTACATGAAACTTTTATATAATTGAAGATTCCAAGTACAAAAATATTTAATGTTTTTACACTACCGTTACAAGTAACATGTTAAAAGCCGAGTCATAAGAAAAAATCGAGAGATATTTAGATAGTTTATCAATTGTACAATATTCGTTTTAAACCAACTGTTCTAAAGCTGGAACATCCACCTGAACTTCTTTATGTCTAAAACTGAAGACGAGGGCGAAGTTAATACCTGAAAAATAAGTCTTTTTAGTGTAACCATTCCTACCTCGTTTTAAAAGATTTTACAGTATTTTTTGTTAACGTTCCTAGTTTCAATGGAAACTAATCATTTAAAAAAGTATCAAAAAGATTATGACTGACAAAATTAAGCTCCAACTGTATTTCTATACTATAAAAATGAATCACTAAATGTGTTGGTAAGTGCATAACTTCGAAACGACTAGACCGATTTGGCTAATTCTTTTTTTATTGTTTTAGTTATTATCAGTAGAAGGTTCTTATGGTGAGAAAAATGGGAAAGTATCATGGAAAATAGGAAAATAATACCTTATTATTTCCCTTACTAAACGGGTGGAACGAAGTTCGCCGGGACAGCTAGTTATTAATAAAAACGGAGTTAAGTACTCCAATGTTCAACCTTGTCTTATAGTACTCACAACGTTGTGATACAGACAATAATATCAACTCAATTTTAGTCCCGCGTTAGTCCACGCTTATTAATTTAAGACGGCAAATGCTTAGTTTCTGTGCCTTTTATGTTGCAATGTAGATTTTTTTATTGGCGTGCGACATACATATTTTCTTATTTTAACTTTTTTAATAGAAATACTTAATATTTTCATTTGTAACCAAACCTTTCGCGATTTTAAAAATATACATAATTTTTGTTGATGTATTTGTTCCAATGGAAACCACTCATTTTTGAAATTATAAAAAAACAGAACCGATAAAATTAAGCTCCAAATGCTTTTAGGTTTGTGTGCCTGTATTGCAATGTAGGCTTTTTTATTTACATACAATATACATATTTTAACTTTTTTACATGAATAGGTACGTAATATTTTCTTTAAAATATAAAACATAATGTGTATTAGTTTAGGACTCTAGCTTAGTCTATAAGACATTTACATGTTTCTCTTAATAAATATAAGTACGTATGCTCCTGTTTGTACTAACAGTATTACTAACACGATACTTACAGTTTAAATTAATTCCCGTGTTGGTTCCGTATTTTATTTATAGTCCAACTTACTTCATTGAAATTAAGAATTAAGAAATAAATAAATACCCCTGGGACAAATCACACAAATTGAATCTAACCCCAAAGTAAGCAAATTATATGCTTGTGTTATGGGTGTTAGTCAACGATACTATTACATATAAATACTTAAATAGATACCAGAATAAATTTAATAAACACCCATACCCGGAAATGCAAACATCTAAATGTTCATCACACAAATGCCTGCCCCCGTCGGGAATCGAACGCGAGCCTCGCGGTTGGTCGATGTAGTTAGGCGAGTACGCTAGCCACTCGACCAACGAGGCGGTCAATTGAAGAATACAGGATTTACGACGAAGCAGCTTTTAACAGGCGAATCTCAGTTTTCCTCACTAGCACCCTGATTGTAAGTGTTAGAGTTAAAATTCCTGCTGCTTTAATGTTTGTGCTCGCCCCTGTTCGGTTCCCGGTTCGGTTTCAGTTTTGGAGGTGACGGTAGTCGCTACATTACGCAAGTAGCTTAACAACCCAGCCTTAGGCCACTTATCACTGCCATTTTCTAGGTGTAACGTGACAGATATTTCTATAAAAAGATGACGAGTTGCACTCCGGGAGTGCCGGCAGAAGTGAAAACTTGAATATAACGGTGTGCATTTTTGATATTTTGGAATGGTTAGGAAGTAACTTCGCACGAATTGCTTTAATTATCAGTATATTAATACTATAATTTATGTGGTAAAATACAAAATTCATTTATTGCGCTATCGTACACAAACATGACAACACGAACATTAACGTAAGCGCCCTGCGGCGTCTAAACGGTACACCAGGCGCAGGCATACATTTTCGCCGCGCCGTAGAATGAGAGAGGGATATTTGATCTCCTACACCCCGCCGGCTGTTTGTTCTCCACTCGTCTTATGAATTTTCAATCAATTCACGTGTCCTGACGCGAGTTTAGAAGTTTAAAAAAGTGCGCAACGTCGCTAAAGAAGTTTTCACTTCAAAAACAACCCGCTTGTTAGCAACCGCATTTTTTTTCTTTACATTATAGGAAGGCAAACAAGACGGATTTCCTGATGGTAAGAAATTCACGCCGCCTAGAGACACCAAAGATGGTAATGGTGCGTTGCTAACTTTAGGTCAGGATATTAGGCCTCGAGCAAAAGTAAGTTTACCGGCTACCTTACCCTCCGAACCGGAACACGTCATGACGTTATGGCGGCAGGAATAGGTAAGGCGGTGGTTCGGGCCTTCGTGGACCAATCCGGGCGAGTCGCTGTAAAACTCTACCACCTAGTCAGATGTCACGGTGTTAGTGATGATAATCCTATGCTCGCCTTTTACGAGCTGCCTGGCAAGAAAGGCAGATGGTCTATTCTGCAAAGGAGACCGGACCAACACGGGGAAAATACATAGAGCATGTAAGGGTTTTATGATGTCATAGATACTTACAAAAATAAAACACTTGCACAGAAACCACGTACGGTTGGAAAATGAATAGTAGCTGAATTAGAGACATAAGCATCATAAGGACGAAAAGGGTCACCCACACTGTATAGCAGCAATTGATGATTTTGCCCCGATCCTGAAATTGATCAAAGTATTTACTAGCAGGTATAGGTGTCGTCAGCAGCGCCGTAATAAGCGTGTGGTGAATGTATCTTCACCCAGACGAAGTACACATACTGTGTGGAAATCGTGGTTCAATTGAACCACGATTTCCTTTGTGGTACAGATAGATTTTTGTACCACGACCTTTGTGGTACAGTAGATAGATTTTTAAAAATAATTAAAAAAATATCTTCACGCCCATATCCCCGAAAATGGAGGCAGAAGCACAACCAGGGCACCCACGGCTAGCAGAAGACACTAAGTCCCACAATGTGATAGATGGCAAGCCTATCGCCAACCGAGCACATATCCAATTCCGAGCAACGTTTTTTTGACTAGAAAATTGAAAAACCCCAATTTTCTTTTTTTGTTGCCCGACTTGGGATTCGAACCCGGGACCTCATGCAGTCAAGTCCAACAACTGAACCGCTAGACCACACAGTTGTGGTAAAATGTTATGAAACAACTTAGTTCGGGTAAAAATCGACTACCTTAACTATTCTAGTTTAATGATAATATTTGGCACTACTGTTTTCCGGTACAGAAGGTGGTGTAGCCGGTAAACTTGCGCATTAGGCCTAACATTGAACAGCGAGGCGCTTACAACATCTATGCTATGGACTACTGTTATTTCTTGTCAAAAAGAAATCGGAGTATTAGTTAGCTTTATCTCATCTTATACCTATATAAATAAAAGAAAGTCGTGTTTGTTACAACACTTGTAACTCGAGATCTGCTGGACCAAGTTTCATGATTTTTGATTCGTTGGATTTGTCTTCGCCCGAAATAGCGGAATATATCTTAAAAACCACTTCAATTGAACCACGATTAGAGAAGCAAGCTTACGGTTTATTATAAGACTGGTAACGATGGTGGTAACTGGTGAGAAGCTTACGGTTTATTATAACACTGTTAACTATAGAGATAAGAAATTGTAATATCGCGATGTAGGATTTCCTCCAAATATCATGTCTTAGGTCAGTGCTCCTCGTGAAATTCAGTTAAAATTGATCCAAACGGTCACAGTATGCGCTTACAAACGAAAATAAACAATGTTATAGTTTTATTAAGGTTTAAGTAACATGTTGTTTAATTTTTTTCAGCGTCAGGTCAAAATGAGCGCCCGCTGGTGTTAAGCAATTCAGGTCTCGTTTAGTATATCTGTGCCTGCTGAGCTATAATGTATTTGCAATTGTTGTTTTCCGTGATGAAAAGTAGGACTTGCACGTTTTAAGATCTAAATCGTCAGCTTATTGCATAGCATACCCAAGTAACATCTGTGGTATCTACATACGTACATACATTTCTTCACACCAAGTGCCTTACGGGGTAGGCAGAGAGTATCGAGTGCCAGACCTCACTATCCTGACAAACCTGTCTAGCTTTCTTCACATTCATTACCCTTTTCATACAAACACGCTGGTTTCGGAGACTCCTGACACCACCCTCGGGTATTTTTTTTTATGATATTGGAAGGCAAACAAGCAGACGGATTTCCAGATGGTAAGAAATTCACGCCGCCTAGAGACACCAAAGGTGGTAATGGTGCGTTGCCAACCTGGGGCCGGGATGTTAGGCCTCGAGCAAAAGTAAGTTTACCGGCTACCTTACCCTCTGAACCGGAACACGTCATGACGTTATGGCGGCAGGAATAGGTAATATCCGTGGTATCTAATAATATGATACGTCAGGCGGCGGATTCCTACCCGTGCAAGACGTTGCACAGCACTCTACCAGTGATCTTTTTGGTAGTTACCCGTTTAACAGACAGATTGTCTATTTTATGCAGAGGACCAAGGCCCAAAACGGAGAAAAGAGGGATTAAAAATCGACTTACAGTAGTAACATCATACACGAAAAATACGTCAAGAATGAACTTGACCAGGAACATAGTCGTCTGTATGATAATCAAAGGTAAGGTAATACTCCTGAGGCCGTAGCCAATAGCTTCTGTCGGCCTATAAATCCACGTGGTGTACGCCAATATCATCAAATATATGAATCCAATGAGTGACAGAACCTGAAACAAATAATAATAAATACCCAATACCGTCTTTACCATAAGGGCACACGGGGCCAGTGCCCAGGGCCCCCATACTCAGAGGGCCCCGAAGGATCGACTATTCACTTACTTTTAACCTTAACACATTTTGGCTGGGTGCATTACGCTTTTCTCGTTGCCTTAATTCGGGAGCATGCAATTACGCAGCCTAAAAGCGACTAAGTATTTTGTCGTTAGTTATGAGCATAGAAAAAGACATTCTTCAGGAAATTTATTTGAAAAAAAACGGCAGCATACAAAATTATTATGTAGTATGTCATTACATACTGTAATAAAATAATGTAATTGATTTACAAAAAAATACAAGTGAAAAAAATTGTAAAGTTTGACTTCTTTATATTCCAAAAGGGCCCCAAGTTTTGTGTGCCCAAGGGCTCCAGCATAATCTAAGACAGCCCTGTAAATACCGTAATAATTAAACATTTTCTATAACCCCCCAAAAAATAGGCAAGTAGGTAATTATTTTTAAATTTATTCTAATGTCTATTCAAGTACTTATTTCTATGTATTAGTATCGTTGACTAACACCCATACCACAAGCATATAATTTGCTTACTATGGGGTTAGATTGAAAAAAATATAGCTTAGAACTCTCTCCTGATCACCTCAGATTTCCAACAAAAAATCAGCATCGATATTGGTCAATCCGTTTAAAATGTATGACGTTACAGACAGATACACACATTAAACTTATACGACCATTCTTTCTAGGGGTATACATTTTCCTCGAATATATAGCAAATTGAGTATAAACAAACTTAAGTATCTTCACACGTATATCCCCGATGGGATATACAGATGCACAAACAGGGCACCCACAACTAGCCGAAGACACTAAAGTCCCACAATGTGATAGGTGGCAAGTCTATCGCCAAACGGGTACATATCCAATCCCGGGCAACGTTATTTTAATTAGAAAATTGAAAATATACATTTTCTTTATTTTTTATTGCCCGACCCGGGGTCGAACCCGGGACCTTAAGAAATCAAGTCCGACGTCGAACAGCTAGACCACAGAGGCGATAAGATTAAGCAAATTAAGCAGATTCTTTAAATACCAGAATAAATTTACATACACATCTTCATACCAAGTCCATGACGGTATAGGCAAAGAGTATCGAATGCCAATCGATTCTTGCAGACCTGCCTATCATCCTCTAAATTCATTACTGTTTTCAGGTACACCATGCCCCTGGATAAAACCCGAGCAATTTGAGAAGATATTTGGCCTGAAGCGTGCGAAACTCGTACCGCAAAGCGGGATTGGGCGTTACCTGGATGCGACGCGTGCTGATCCGGAGCACTACGTTTGTTATTTGTAGCCTATCCGAGCTCGTCGGTATGAAAGGAGGCTAATGTGGCCATGGGGACTGTCACCCATCACCCCGAGTCCGAGAAGGTGAACCGACGGGAGTACCAAATAGTTACGTGGAATGTGAGAGTAAATAATAAACAGAAATTCAAACATCTAGATGTCTATTACACAAATCGTCGCTCGCATTACTAACTGTCCTAACTCATTAATTCGGCAATTTGAGTTAGAACTTAGAACTATCAATATCTTCCTGAATTCGTAATCTATCATTTTCTCTAACTCACGTAATTGTACGAACATTGGTTCTTCAGTTATTGACGTTTCTGTAAATTAAAAATAGAATGAAATTTAAAATGACCAAACTGAAAAAGTATGGTTTCTCCAAACTATCTAAACTGAGATAAGAGAGTAAGTCATGCATGGGACGAAATGACTGCCCCCATCGGGATTAGAACACTTGCCTCGCCGTTATTAGACGCCGATAAGCTTTTACTCGACTAAATGTATCGTTGGTTTGCTAGTTAAATTAGCAGTAGCTGTACTTTCAGCATGACTATATTACTGAGATTACTGGGATTAATGTAATGTTAAGAAAGGAATACCTAGTTTAATCGTAGACTATCTTCAGCGTAAGATGGTCTACGATTAAACTATGGTTAATGTTTTTTTTATTAATGTAGGAATGCTCAATAGAAAATTACCGCAGAGAGAGATCCAACCGCAATGTTGAATGACCTTCGAGAACTGGTATTTTTTATCTGTGACTCCACCATGATGGAACTGAAATAAAATATATTTTTTGTTATAAGCTTATTAAATGTGATGTTTTTAGTTTTTCTTAGGTATGATAAAACGAAATAATGTCCTTTTGCTAAAATCCTTTTAATATACACAACAATAACTATTCACTCGCCGTTACGCACACTCGTAAACAAAACTAAGAGATGGATTTTTGAAATACCTTAGGGCACTGAAGTTGTTTCAGAGATGTTATAAATGACTATGCTGTCGTTATTGTTTTTCATACACTTTGTGCACGTTTAAGTTAGCGAAAGCAACTAAAGTAAAGGAAGCTTCAATGAACAATCCACACAATCTATCAGTCCCAAGGGGGTTACTTTAGTCAACGGTCTAAAGGACCAAAACACATAACCGAGTTGCAGCTCCGCGACGCTAATATCGTCGGTTTGCGTGGCGGCGTCATAGACGTGTCTCTGCCATAGAACATCGTCAGACACGGCCCTAGGGACTTTGCCGCCCTGGGCGATATC
>NJDD01001606.1:149961-162628 GCA_002245505.1 Calephelis nemesis
CCCCCCTTGCTTTGATGCTGTCACTGTTCTCTGCAGCGCGGCGGCGCCGGAGACGGTTGTTCGATACAAGCCGAGTGATTTATTTTTATATTTGGACTTGGATTATGATCGTAACTCGAGGCTTGCACTAACGTGCATATTCTTAGCCTTGTTCTTTGTGAAAAATGTGATACAGAAATTTTTACCCTTCACATTCATATCATGATTTTATTATTTTATTAAAAAAACTTCCGCTCTGGGCAGCCGCCCAGTCCGCCCACCTCTGGGGCGGCCCTGAACATCGTGAGAAACTTATTTATGTGTTATTAAAAAGATTTTACTCTGTTCTAAATAGATAAATAGCAACACACCGCTACAATTGGCATTGACGCTACTGCTGATTCTAGGGACGCGGCGCCGCAACGAGGATATGTGTTTCGGACCAAAAAGTATCCTATAACCTTCCTCGCAACATAAACCAAACAGCCAAGTTTCGTGACGATCTGCTTTGTAGATTGGGCCTGAATGACAGTATGGATATAAACAGGCAGATAAAGACAGCCCGATAAAAAATCCGAAAATGTGTTCTGCTGCCCCTTTTTGGTTACCGACATCTATTGTTTTTTAAATATCTTAAATGTAGATAATAGAAATAGAATTTACTCTTCTTCAATTTTATCATAAGTACTTACCGGCCCAGCAAACTTTGTTTAGTTGACATTCGATACTCTCTACCTACATTGCGTAATAATAAAAATAATAGTTTGAAGAACTTAAAAACTCGCTTTTATATTTAGTTGAACTAAAAAGTAAAAAGTATTTTTCTATGAGTTAAAATAAAAAAAAAACTAGTGATTAAAAAATAATGTTTCCATTTATTGCTTTCAATTATTGTTGTTAATGCTTTTTGGATAGGTACTGGAAACAGAGCATAATCTTATCATATATACCAATTTAGCAGACCCAGCGAACTTCGTTCACTTGAAACTCTACAATGACTGCTTTACAGATTTAAACTTACATCATTGCTTACTTAATTAAGCACCGACTCCAACTATTTCATTCACGGTTCGATAATTCCTTTTTCAAGAAGTATCTTCAGGCCCATATCCAAGAAGAGGGAGGCAGGGGCACAAACAGGGCACCCACGACTAGCCGAAGATACTAAGACCCACAATGTGTAAGTGGCAAGCCCATCGCCCCAGTCGGGCACACAACCAGTCCCAAACAACATTTTTCTTTTTGTTGCCCGACCCGGGAATCGAACCCGGGACCTAATGCAGTCAAGTTCAACAATTGAACCGCTAGACCAAAGAGGCGATTACGAAAGATAACAAATGGTTCCAAAAATTGCCCACATACATTTTATCAACATCCTGATAGTAATTTTGAATTACACTTAATAATTACATCATTAAAGATGTCAAGATAATGATGTCAAGGAAAGTAAAAAATGTGAACTTAAAACTTAAAAGCCACGTAATCGCGTAACAAACGTACAAAAAACATACAGCCGTATTGATAATATCCTTCTTTTTGGCTAAAACCAAAAAAGGTTTAAAAAATCGGACTACGCAGTAATGAATTACAGCCGAATTTACATTTCGTACCCCAAAGTTCACTCTTCTACCGATTTATTTACCCCCGACGCTAAACGAGGGGTATTAGAAGTTCGCTATGTCTGGCATGTGTGTTTGTACGTGTGCGTATGTGCGTGCGGTCGTCCGTGTTTGTGCGATGGTGCATGTGTGCATGTGTGCGTGTGTGTGTGGTATCGCATTTCTTTAGAGTTTAGCGGATTAGATGCAGTTTGTTTACGAGTATCATTATATTCGTCTTAACTAACTACATACATAGATCTATTCGTATTTTCTGATGACGAGGACTTGATGACAACAGAGGTGTTGTAGGTTTAACTCGTCTATGGACTGTGTGTGTCTGTCTATAGCATCATAACTTTTAAACGGATCGACCGATTTCGATGCGGTTTTTTTATTTGAAAGCTGTTCTTATATGTCACATAACATATGGCTTTTATTCGTCACGTTTTCGTATATTTTATTATCGTTAAAGTTTAAGTTAACTTATTTTTAAAAAGCATCCCGCGCTTTTTTATGAAATGCTTATTTTTTCTTATTCCTCCACTTTCTTATTAGTACAAAACTGACTTTAGTTCAACTAAATAAAAAGTTTCATTTGTAGTATTTTAAGCTATTACGAGTATTTATTAGACTGATATGGTAACGGATTCCGTTAGAATGGCTTACTTATCTTACAAGCAGGTGAAGCTGCTGACGACTACTAGTACGTAAATGTAATATGAGCTATGGACTTACGAGTTTCATCAAAAATTACAAGCAGATAAATTTAATCGGATCACTGGGATGGATTCACTGGGTTACCTAAATACTCATTTCCGTGCAAGAGCGTGTATAAATTATTTCAATAGTTTACTTGCGTAGTTGCAGTGTTACGTCGCAATATTTATATCTATATTACGTACTAAGATTATCAACCGGTACAAGATTGAATTCTGTATATTAAAGATATAATTAGTCGGGTCATAAGTTCTGTCACAGAATAAAAACTTTTGAAATAAAAATGCTGGCTATAAAAATGTTTCTTAATTTGAATTAAGAATAATTTGTGAAAATAAGTATTTTTTTTTAATTTGACGTATTATTAAACATTGATCTTACAGTACGATTCACGAGAGTTGACCACTGCGCAGAAGTCATATTTTAGGTCCCTTTGGAGGTGCGGTGTGCGGGGGGGACGCAATGCGTCAAGACTGAGTGAGTGTACATGCGCAGACGGCCGCCATTTGTGGTCAACTTTCGTGAATCGTACTGTATGTAGTATTGTATTCTCTTTGGATTGAATATGGAATGGACGCTTAAACAAGACTGTGTCGCAGTTATCGCGCTGCATTAAATACCGTCAACTCAAATTTTTCATTACACGATCTGTCAGGGCACCAGTAGTGCAGGTAGAATGCTATGAAGGCGCGAATTCAAAGAAATCTCCTCCGCAAGCAGAAACTGTTAGCTCTTTAGGTTGAGCAAAACCACGTTAAAAAGGTGTTAAATGAAGACTTAGGACTACGAGCTTATTGCAGGATAACAGCGCATCGCTTGGATGCCCGTCTTATCGTATATATAAAGAGCATCTCTTTAGACTCATGTCGATTTTGTAAAGTCGATGTCGCGTTTTGGTAAAGCAGTAACCAGGAAAAAAGCTCCGTCAAATTCTTTTTTCGGACAAAAACATTTGCAATTTGGAGGAGAGCTACAACAAACAAAATGATAAGGTGACGCTCACAGTAGTGACGAAGGAAGCCACCGTATTCCGCGTGTCCGCCACAATGACTGGCCCTCTTCCAGTCCAGTCTTGAATCCGTTTTATTGCAAAATATGGCAACATTTGGAGCAAAAGAATTCAGAGTCACTCAAAGCATCCCTGATCGAAACAGCCGCCGATATTGACATGGACCTCGTGCGTGCTACTGCAGACGGACTGGCCGCGCATATTGAATGCCCTGTATTGAAAATCACGGGGCTTGTTTTGAGATAACGTAATTAAAATAAGAAAGCACGTTTTATGCATTTCATTTTGATAAATAAATTATTATCCTTAAAACAAACAGGTGATTATTATTTAACAATAAACATGTGACAGAACTTATGACCCGACCAACTAGTCCCTTTATTCGAACAATAAATAAATTATGAAGTATGAATTACGACTAAGCATATATCGGTACATATATATAATGTTTTTATAATATTCCTGAGAACATAAAGCACCCGTCGGCCGCGATTCAAATTTCTTTTACAATTGGTTAAGTTTCGCTATTTTTTATAGTTTTTTTATTAGTTTAATATATGTGTGTGTACATTTATGTCTATTTTTATTTTTTAGCTTAAGGTTTATGGGATTAAAAATGTTTCACGCTGTCCATAGCACAAATCCGGCCTTTACATTTAAAATAATAATATATTTAAGAAATGAGTTACAATGGGTGTTTTTAATATAAACTATTTAAGTTTGCTGTAAAAATAAAAAGTTAAAAGAATAAAGTTCAGTTTCATACAAAAAATGTAAGTAAGTAGGTAAATAAAAAAAACAACTTCGAGCATAAAGAAAAAATGAAACAATAAAATTAAGTTATCTTTATTTCACATAAATCTACAAAATATTTATAAGAGATTGACATGAGGAGCAGTCAATCCCAAGCCGTCTTAACAGCTAAATATTCAGCAATGGTATAATAACCCTTTTCATTTAATTTACATTGAACACATGTCTTAAATTTATTAATTGGAAGTTCTTTCATACAATTTGAGAAGCTTATTGTAGAACTGTATACATGGGCACATGAAAGAATGGCTTACTCTGTGGAGACGAGACACATGCACAGCAAGATTATTTTTATTCCTTGTATTAACATAGTGTAGGTATATCACATTTAAAAAAAAAAGCTCTTGGGCCTAGGTTATAAATTGCCCTTATGACTCTCTTTTCTAAAATAAATCTAGCATTTACTTTGGCAGAACTTCCCCAGAGAAGAATTTCATACGACATGATGCTGTAAAAATAACTAAAATAAACCATTCTAGCGGTTTCAACGTCAGTTAATTGCCTCATTTTTTTACAGCATACTTAACCTAATTTCAAGTTTATCAATGTGCGGGCCCCATTGCAGTTTTTTATCAATTCCTAAAAACGTAGTAGAATCCACAAGGTCCAACTTATTCCCATTAAGTTGTAACAACTCCTCATATTAATACCTCATATTTGGCATTGTAAATTTAATACATTTAGTTTTTTTTTATTCTAAAAAAGTTCATTTCGTCATTTTTAAAGTATTTGTACAAAGTGCTAACTGGCTTTAGTTTCTATAAATTGTTACCGCTTTAACAAAAAATGCCACAAACACAACAAACGGACCGGAATGAATTATTTACCACCGAAAAAACAACCTCATTTAAATGGAATGAGCTATTTTATGTATCTTCATTTTTACTTACCCTGAAAATATCCTTATTTCCCGAATAAATTATAAAGCAGCTCGCGTTTATTTATATGTATTACTTTTTATAAAAAGAAGCGCTAAAAGATTTTTGTTAAACTTGAAGAAACACAATTTCACAAAAATGCCACATTCAATGGAAATAAACTATCTAAGTCTGAATTCTGTTGCGTAAAAAGGAGCGTTTCGTAAATCAAAAATCCATGCCGAACATGATTCTGTGTTTGACAGGTGCATTCCGTTCGAAATTACTCCGCATGCATTTGGCGATGCCAGTACCCGTACTCACTATTCGCTACTAGGTACTTTTCAAGGGCTTGCTATTTCAGTCATATCCGCATCTGCGCTGTTGGTCCGCTTTAAAACATACGTCATACCTAGATATAAGGCTTTGTCCCAATTCACCTGTTTTACGGGCGTGTTAAAAAGATATATGACACGAAACTTTTGTTCAGTAAAAATTACTTGAAGAGCCAAATCTTAATTACAAAAAGTGCGTTTGAAAATCGAAACAATAGGACAAGGTAGGCGACTTTTAAAATAACTTGCAATATATTTTGAACTACAATGTATGGTAGATGAAATCTTCTTTTTTTTATTGTGCGATTTATTGTAAACTAAAGACTAGGCGCGTTTCCGCTTTTTTACGTTACGTTAAGTTCAATAAGTTGCGAGAACTCTGCCGTTCCACCCCTTTAGAAAAAAGGATCCTTTGTGCCACGGTTGTACTGCTACTACTAAACGAACCTTCATTCCCTATGTTGGTGTTTATGTGGATTATTTTTTGCAAAAAAAGTAGCTGTTCGAATTCGGGTCGTTAGCTATATGCATACAAAATTTCATAAAAATTTGTTGAGCAGTTTAGCCGTTAAAAGTAACAGACAGACAGACTTTCGCATTTATAATATAACTAGTATGGTTACCTATACTTTTACAATAAACAAGTCTTTGTTTCAAAAATGTTTATTTGCTTAGGTAGGTAGTACCCCCATACTATAGTTTAAGTACCTAGGTGTAATACAAAAGGCATAATGTTGGTAATTTTCTTTATTAGAAAAACAATAAATTTAACTACATATTGTTGTTTTTACTTAAAAACATCCTAAAACTATATTGTAAAGACTATAATATAAACTTTTTAACAACATTAACTGTTATAAAATTCAATTTAAGTACTTATTATATGTTGATTAATCTATTTTTATGTTTGTATATGTTTCACAATTCAAGTTTTCACTTCTGCCGGCACTCCCGGAGTGCAACCCGTCGTTTTTTCTATGTGTTTTATCATTGGCTAATACCCATAACACAAGCATATAATTTGCTTACTTTGCGGCTAGATTCAATTGGTGTATCTTATTTATTATTATATAGACCTGTCACAAGTGCATCTTGTAGGTTTATGTGAAATAAAGATGATTTATTATTATTATTATTAAAAAAAACAATGATGAAATATTGCTTGTACATTATAAAAAAGCCGAGGCGTGACTACATTGTCATTCTTTGATCAGCTTTTAAAGTATGTTTTCAGTTGGGTTTCTGCATCCTTGTAAATCATTTCTTCTACAAACCTAATAACCACTTCATTGAAGAGAAGTTTTTGAAAAAATCCTTCATAAGTTACTGAGGACCGGTAAGAAAATGGTGCAAAGGTATGTGATCATATTTTAATAATTTTGAAAAAATAAAAATGCTTAAATTTTAAACGCGTTCCGTGAGTATGTCAGTTGTTAGTGTCTTCTTATTTTTATTACTTACTGTTCTTAGGGTTCCGTAACCGAAGGTAAAAAAACGGAACCCTTATGGATTCGTCATGTCTTTCTGTCTTTCCGTTCATATGTCATAAAGTACCGAAATTATAAGAGTTATGCTGTTGAAACTTGGTAAGATATATTCGGTTAACTGCATTAGGAATTTTATACAAAAATCGAAACATGACATTAAGTTTTGGGGGTTCCTCATACTTTAAACTAAACTTCAATTTTTTTTAATCAAATTTATAAGTATATGGATTTGTCTTCCAAATTGATATTGAGGTTCCTCCATTTCAAAAGTGGTAAAATATGTGCCCTCTGTGTATCGCCTCTGTGGCAAAGCGGTCAGGGTGTTGGACTTGACTGCATGAGGTCTCGGGTTCGAATCCCGGGTCGGCCAACAAAAAGAAAATTGGAATTTACCAATTTTCTAATAAAAAAAAATGTTAGTCGGGATTGGAAACGTGCCCGGTTGGCGATAGGCTTGCCACCTATCACATTATGGGACTTAGTATCTTCGACTATTCGTGGGTGCCCTGGTTGTGCCTCTGCCTACCTCTTCGGGGATATGGGCGTGAAGATACTCTAAAGTAAGAGAACGATAAAACTTAAAAATATATGTCATGTAAGTACATTATGATTGTAAATTTCCAACGAAAATTGGTTTGAACAAGATCTAGTTGGTAAGTAGGTAGTTGTATTTTTAAAGGTACTGTATGTAACACCAGAGATTAGCAAACATATATTGTCTGGGGTAGCACCAACACTTAAAATAGTAAGTACTAATTGTAAAGAGATGGCGCTTTGTAATTTAGAATCACGCAATTTGCAGACGTGACAAAAACTGTACAGTGTACCTATATGAAATATAAATAATAAGAATGAATTGAGCGATCATTTATATGATGACGTTTGCTACTGCGGATTACGGAACCTTTCATTGTCGAGTCCAACTCGCACTTGACCGCCTTTATTTAAACTGCGACAGTTAACAATATCTGTAAACTGTTATTTCAAATTTGTAATGAATTAAATCCCGGTTCCTAACTCCTTTTTTCAACAAACGAGTGGTTAGGTTTCCGGCGCGAGTCAAACACGCGTCGGATTGAAGTCAGCTTTGTACAAATGGTATCATAGAGGGCTGTCATGATCGATGGTAAAATATATTAACAGACGTTTACAGTTTCACAGTAAATACTTATAGTTTTATAGTTTTGGAATGATAAGTATATACTGTGAAACTAAAGTAAGTGTAAGTGTATCTCAGTATATCTACACCAAAGTTAGTAATTTTAATTTTCTCACCTAGAGGGTAGGATGTCATGTTTACTGCGGGATCAAGTTTACTTCCTACGCTTCTCTATAACTTAAACAGGAACAGGGGCTTACCATAAACTTTTAAGTCCATCAAATAAGTACTACATTCGGATAAAATCGACATGAAATTTTACCCAAGTAGGTAGGTCGGTAAGGCAAGAAGTATTATTTGAAATTTGCGTTCAGTTTTACCTGACGGAAGTAGTTCTAATGTATTCGGGATAATTAGTAATAATCATCACCCCTCCCTTATTAGTCTTCAGTAATTTATTTAATTATTTAACAATAAATATAACTATTCAAGTATTAGAGTGAAATGAAAAATATAATATATCACTTTTGTATGCATAAGTCGTTCATTATTCGGATTTCCGAATTAGTTATTAAAATAAATTATTTATTGTTCGCTCTCACTTAATCCTGGATATACCTTGTCGAAATCCATACATTGCTGGAGAAAGCAGATTGTTATTTTCCAGGTAATTCACAAGAGGACGATTCATGATATGTTGTATTAGGTATTTTATACAAAATTTGACAGGAGGATATATAATTATTATTGCTGACACAATCTCCATATCTCCAATCTTCTTGTCAACTGGTTTAATGATCGCAACCTTAAATACCGAAGGAAAGACACCTGTAGATAATGCCAAATTACATATATGCGAAATTGGTGTTAGGCGTCGGGAAATGACAACCCCACTGCCCGCTGTATGGGATGTACCACCAGCGCAATCAGTCAAGCTACGAACGGCGGTCAAACCGTTCCAAGGCAGCGTCCTTGTGTAAAACTTCCGTTCTTCTGTTGATCCCCAACCCACCCGCCAAGCGTGGGGGTTATTGCAAAACGCACCCAATGACAAGTGGCGGTCTTTGGGGGAGGCCTATCTACAGCAGTGGATGATGATGATGATGATGATGTAATTGGTGAAATTAATTAGTTTACGTGACGTTTAATAAATTTACTAGAAATTTAATCCACGCCTACCGCATAGATTTTCTTTATGGCTCTTTTCTCTTTCGAGGTCAAGTAATATTGGTAATTCCAAGTCCAGGGCAACCGGTTCCAGTCTGAATTGGTTGGGCTATTTTTTTTTTGTAAAATTAAAAATCGTTTTATCTTGTTTAAGCAATCATCAGGTTATTGTGTTGATATGAGAGAGGCTGAAGGATCTGTTGACTTAAGTGTACAACTAATTGACTTGATAGCTCCCCATAGTCTTTTTTTATTGTTCTTAATTTCTTGTTGCTTATAGTTTCTAAATATATTTTTAGAATGGTATTGTAATGATTTCGATATCGTACATATATTAATTTGAATTGTTCTTTACTTGGATCTGATTTTGGTTTTTATAGTTTATCCCGATGTCTATTGCACCGTAGTAGCAAGAGTGTTATCGATGGTTTTGTTATTCTTTTTCTATTTAAAACAAATACTGTTGTGACACTGTCTTTTATTGCCGTGGATAAATTGGTTATCAAGTTGTTGGTCGCTATGTTAGCAGCTTGAGAATTAAGATTTGATTCGGAATTCATATTTGGCATTATTCTATCTAGGTATTCGTAATTACCGCGTTGATTTGAGTCAAACGACTGGCTAAATTTTTTGCGCAATTGACACTAACCGCGTCGCACTCGTGGTCAGTAATGGAAGTCCCTATAACAAAACACGTTAGAATTAGAATACGATCCAGACAGTATGACCATGTTGGCAAAGTATCTCCGGAATATCTATATTTATATCACCACAAATGATAACATTTTAAAAGGCTTTCATTTTGTTAATAAACATTCAAGTAAATTTAAAAAGTTATTGGTATGTAACTGACTACGCAGTCGGTATATCGCGACTATACAAGGATCTCCATTCATTTTTATTACGAGACAGTTTGCGTCACTGGTACAGTTCTCCGTAACAATCATAAGTCACTTGCATACCATTTTTGTAATATAATGTAACTTAAAAAAAAAAGTTATTATGTTAAAAAATTAAGGAGTAGTTATATGTTATGTAGTGTTTCATAAAATATATTTTTGTGAACTAATAGATAAATAAATGTACTTGATTAAGTTTTTGCACTATCAAATACAAATCAAAAGTTACTAGTCAGAACGTGATAAATTTATTAAGGGACCACTAAGGAATCACGACCTATCATTTTAAAGAAGAACCATCAAAATCGGTTGGCTATTGGTATATTAATCTAATAATAAAACATACAAAAACGTAAGAAAAACATACAGTCAAATTGAAAACCTCTTCTTTTTTGAGAGTTTTAAAAAATGGGTGCATACGTAGATAGGTAGGTATGTGCGTGAGGAGTCATACCTACTTAAAAAAATATATAAATATCTGCAAAAAAATATATAGATTGCACTTGTATATAATTAAGTCACGTTTGTGAATGGAGAAACATTTTTACAAAGCAGGCAACTTCATGAAGTTACTTTTGTGTAACAGATGCACGCGCATCTTAAAATTTCGCTCTCCGCTGCTACTTCATATTGTAAGTTTAGTGTGACGGATCTTAAATTTTCTCTCTCATATTTTTTTCAGCGCCTGAAGAAATATAGCTTCAAAAATTAAATGTTGATTCGGATTTAAGGGTTTCTATTTTAAAACGCCTAATCTTTTTTTAATAATGATCATCCAATAAATTTCTTTTTCAGGACAACCATGAGGAAATTGATGATATATTTTATAACTTATTCGAAGAAAGAGATCATATTGTGGACGGTCGTAAGCGTGGTAATTTTTATAAGCCTTTATGCTTGTGTGTTGTGGCCGTTGTGGGGTGGCACTTGTAGAACCGGGCCGCTTTGCGATTTGTATACAAAATTTGAAAAATAAGGTGTTGTGCTAAGCGCTACCCATTCTTGAAATGCCGGAAATGAACCAAGACTTTTTTGTCAATCCTATATAGCGAATACATTACATTTAAATATACAGCCTTTTTATAACATAGAATCTTCAAAAACCATTTTTTAAGTTACTGTTTGAAAAATAGACACTTTCTAATCGGTGAAATGCGTGCTCCCTTATAATTTCTAAAATAGCCAGGATAATGAAAAATCTAAACAAAAAAATATACAACTAAATAAAAATCTATAACAAAAACTGGTATGAACAAGATAGCTAGTAAGATAGTCGGTAGTTTTGGAGATGTAGTCACGTGGTTTAGCGACTTAAAAAGATGAACGTTTTATGTTTGACTACTATATCTATTTATACAAATATTTCATTTATTTTTTTTGTCATTGTTAGGCAATTTCAAAATTATTTTTTTGTTTAAATTAAGTACGTACTTCCGTGGAGGTCATATTGCCACCTAATTTGGATCTGATACGAGACAAAGGAATCCATATGATATCAAGGATTATACAATTTTTTTTGTTTAATTAAGTCAGTTTCCTGCAGTTTACCTATGAATCATCGTAATTTTACTTGTAACCATCGAAACAGGTTGGCAATTTTTTAAACTTATACTTACGAAAGTTACAACCGCAACCCTTTGCCAATAATGTTATTAAGTTTTAAAAAAATTAAACAGTGAATATGAAACCGCGAATGGCTGCCAAAACGGTAATTCAACGAATGAAAGAGAGTCAAGTAATATATTTAAAAATAGTAGCTTTGTGGGAAACGGGTTAGTTAGATGTTACATTAGTCCAAATTAATTTATTTATTAATATATTAATTAGTTTAAATTTTTTTCAGCTCCTAACATTCCTGTCGATTTTACTGATGACATCAATATTTTACAATGTCGTCCACCCCAGCCCTGATGAACGATGCATCATGCTTTTTGTGCATATGAGGGTTTTTTACACTACAACTATGTCACGAGTGGGGGACAAATTGTTGAAAAGCTTAGAACTCGGCGATGAGGAAAATTTGTTTATTATAACTTCATTTATTCTGGTTGTGATGTCAGTGAAATTTTTTTTCGACTTGCTGCTTACATATGGAGTTACTGTTGTAAGTTATTCCTGATTTCTGCTTACATCCCGCTCCCGTGAGACTTAAGTCCAAATTTCACCTTTAAAAAGGGTTTGAAATTGCACTTTGCGTCACCGTGTTATGTTCATTGATCTGCTCTTTTTTTATGATATGGGAAGGCAAACAAGCAGACGGATTTCCTGATGGTAAGAAATTCACGCCGCCTAGAGACACCAAAGGTGGTAATGGTGCATTGCCAACCGGAGGTTGCTTAGACCTCGAGCAAAAGTAAGTTTACCGGCTACCTTACCCTCCGAACCGGAACACGTCATGACGTTATGGCGGCAGGAATAGGTAAGGTGGTGGTACCAATCCGGGTGAGTCGCTGCGAAACTCTACCACCATTCTATTTTTCATTTTATTTTTATTTCATTTGTTTCAGCGTCTGCTATACTTTATTTTGTTTATAATTTTATTATTTTGTTAATTTGCTTATTTACGCGCTCCCTTAATAACTAAAGATGTTTGGAATGAGGACCCCCCATTATCGAAGAAAGTGGATCCGCGTAAAAGCAATGAAGCTGTCAGCCTTCCTGATTTAGACCAAGACGCATCAAGCTCCAACGTAAGAAAACTCAC
>NJDD01001606.1:173774-184817 GCA_002245505.1 Calephelis nemesis
TAAGACTTTCTTTGCTAATGTATTTTAAGTAAACTTTATTGTTAACTGTTTGTTGACCCCAATAAATGAAAAAAAAAAAAAGTAGTACGCAATACCTACAAACAAAAATACATGATTTGATAATGAAATGATTGATTCGTAACAGCGTGATCCGCGAAAGAATGGGATTGAATGAAAGTGTTGGTGTTAAAATGAAAAAGGGCATGCTCCGCTGGTTCGAACATGTAGAAGGAATGACATATGAAAGACAGACAAAGCAGATATACAATACGAATGTGGATCGATGTAGGTACCTACACAGGGAGAAAAAGGTTGACAATATTCCACGATCAAGTCGCTCGGGTGCTATCCGAAGGTGGTGAAGGTATCAAGAGTCTAAAAGAGGCATGTTTGTATGAAAAGGGTAACGACTGTCGTGAAAGCCAGGAAGGTCTGTCAGGATCGTGAGATTTGGCACTCGATTCCCTTCCTACGTCGTAAGGGACTTGGTGTGAATATATACATATGTGTGTGTATATGATTTGACAATCATTACCAGCTAACTTCAATGGTTTTCTTTATATTTGATGATCAACTAGTTTATATCTTCATGTGCAATAATAGTTTTCGGTACTAGTTTAATACAGTTAGTGTGTAAGTGAATTACTGTTATGAAATTTCACTAATAATATCGACAATGGAATAAATAGCGTAGTTTTATTTTCTTGTTTGGTATCTACTATGTAAAGTGTCTGGATATTTACCTAAATTCAAAAATTCAGTTTGGTAGCGAGCTCATTTAAGAAGTAGGTATCGATTAAATTTTCAGACTGCTTGTCGCCAGAGAATGGCCATAGATTAAGTTGAATTCAGATTGGTTATTTTTAAAGTAGGTAAGTACCTACATGTTTATACCTTTGCTCGACTTAAACTTTACATCTTCTATATACCTAATACCTACAAGTTTTTAGTGCTAAAGCAAACCTTAACCGGAATTTCAATCATAATATTGTAATCTAATCCCAATGTCAAATATGTCATATATTTCAATCCCTATTTTTTATGCAATAAGACAAGGCCCATAAGGGTCGTCAATAAGAGTCGGGAAGGAACGGGTCTCCTGATGATGACTGCCTCGGCCATGGACACCATTGGTGTTGTAGGTCCGTCGCTGTCTTTTGGCCGAGATATTTAGCAACAATTGTTTAAGTCTAACGTTAACGTAACGAAAAAGTTGTTTAACGACTACGCTACCCACGGGTCCAAGCATGGTAGTGTCATTATGGCGCTTCATGATTTTATGTACGTTTTGATATGTGTTACTTATTTACGGTTAAAAGGCTAGACAGAGAATATTCAAATTCAGGACTAAAGATATAATGACTAAAAGTATTTATATATGTATAACACGCCCATATCCCCGGGAAGAGCTACGCACAGCCAGTGCACCCACGACTAGCCGAAGATACTAAATCCCACAATGTGATAGGTGGGAAGCCTATTACTAACCGGGTAGGTACATATCCAATCCCGGATAACGTAATTTTTTTTAGAAAATTGAAAATATAAATTTTATATTTTTTAGTTGTCCGACCTGGGCATCGAACCTGGGACTTCAATGAGTACTAGTGCACACAAAGTATTTTTTTAGATACTAACTACTACCCTTAGCTACGCTCACGTAAAGGTAAAAATTATAAACACAAAACTTTACACTTAAAAAAAACACTTTTAATATTTTTTTTTACAGGTAGCCCCATGACTCGTATTTGCATTTTCGACATTTGTATTTTCTGAATTGTTAAGCCTACGAAATTTAAATAAGTTGTTTAGTTTTTGAAAAGTCTGACGACAATTTTGGAATACACAATACTATCATGTTCAACAACTGTAAATTTCGTTCTTACAATCACGAACAAAACAAAGCGTATTGTAAAAAAATCCATGGCACTTCTATATTGTTATTCTTTGAATATTTTTAAAGTAGGTACTCTCAGTTGTATTTCTGAATCTGTGCGAGTCATTTCTCTTATAAATGAAAGTAGATCGTAAGATTTTTATTTAATATATGTATTTATAGAATTGCGGCAACTTAGAAAACTGCACATAGGTATGTGACTAACCAATTTGTATGTAAATCTTTTTTAAACAACAAATATTAATGCAGAAGTAATTAGTATCTCCTTCATTAAATTTAAGCATACGGTAGGTATACCTATAGATACTTATGGTTTTAAACATCCTTATCATCCGCAAGGAATATTTCAAAATTCTAAGGTATCACTTATCGGAGTAATGCCTAGTTCCTGTATTCAGGAATATTCTGTTATCCAAATACATATCTTATATATAATATTCCCGTGTCACAATGCTAGTTACCGTACTCCTCCGAAACGGTTTGACCGATTCTCATGAAATTTTGTGAGCATATTGAGTAGGTCTGAGAATCGACCAACATCTATTTTTCATACCCCTAAGTGATGAGTGTGATTCCGGCAAAAAAATAGCAGAACAACGTTTGGTGGGTCAGCTAGTAATAGGTATATAAATTTATAAAATATATTTCTAGGAATTAAAAGGTTTTTCATAAATAAAGTACTTGATTGACCCTTAAGCTGACCATGAACACATATTATAACCGATATTCTTGCAAATATTGAAATCTTTTTTTTATAATAATAATCCGATAATCTTCTTTTACAGGGCCATCATGGGGACAATTTGTTCAAACAGTATGAAGAAAGACGTTATATTATGGACGAGCATTAGCGCGGTAACTTTTTACGTAGCTTACAAGCTCTTAGCATTTATTTAATATATTTTATTCATGTTTCTCGATCATTATTATACAAGTTTGAAGTTTTTTTTAAAAAAAAAGATGTACTTTTGAAGTGGTCCTATTCTGGAGCCACCAAGTCAAGACCTGATAAAGAAATCGAAAGGAATTCGAGAAAAACATCATTTTTTATGTTTATTATAACATTTAATATTTGAAATAGCAGCCGGTTTCTTGAATTATAACTGCATTTAATTTATGAGTTCTCATCCTGATACCTTTTGCTACTTTCTGGCACGTACTTTTGATAATTAAAATAGGCATGTAGACATTTTTTAGATTTACACTTAAGTAAATTACAACATGTCAAAATTGTAGCATTGGGTATGGTAGTTCTTTCTTTCTTTAGTTTTTTAGCATGCGCGTTAGCATTTTGCCATTATTCAAGTAGAAATTTGCTTCAAGTTAACCGAATTACCAAAATCGGGTTTAAAATTATTAAACATTAGTTACAAGTCGTCGATAAAAGTCGCTTGAGTAAAGCGGTGGCCTCATTACTCAAGCTCATATAGTGAGATTTGGCGGCAACGGGAAAATACACGTTACGCTAATTTCTTCATGATTATTTTATTTGTGCACTTTCATTGAACAAAACTATACCAAATGCCACCAAAATTGACTAATTTCACTCAATATAAACACGAAATTCAATAATTATGAAAGAAACTTCGACTATATATTTTATCTCGAAGGCGCCAAAAAAGATTACGGAAGTTGCATAATTTTTTTTTACGTTTTCTAAATTTTAAATGATGATGTAACCGTGGATGGCTGCCAGAACGGGAGTTTCACGATTGACGGAAAATAAACTAATAAAACAATAAATGTAAAAGTAATAAATAAAAAAGTTTTTAATTGTATCTTTGTGGGAAGCGGATTAGTTAGATGTTCAACTAGGTAGTCCTAACAAAAATGTGTAGAAAAAAAGTAGCTGGTCTTGATGAAGATAGTGTTTTTATCAAAAAGATCATCGACCATAGACATTAGACCCTAACAATGTGTGAACATTTATTTTTAATCTTAATATATATAAATTACGAGTCACGTTGTTTGTCCGCCATTGATTCCTAAACTACTTAACCGATTTCAATCTAATGTGCACACCATGTGCGGTTTGATCCAACTTGAAAGATATGATAGCTCACATCTATATTTATGATAAAAAAAAATTACCACCCGAGCGCAGCCGGAAGAGGCAGCTAGTAATTTATATTCAACTTATAATTTAAAAAAAAATGTTATGGTCGAATTTCGACCACTAATATTCATCAATTTGTGTATTTTTTCAGCTCCTAACATTGCTGTTGGTTATCCTGATGACAGGATTGTTTTACAGACTCTGGCACCCGTGTTCTGGTGACGGAGCCTTTTTTTTAGAAATTATTAGGTTTTTCTACTTTGGAACAATGACACGAGTGGCGGGCAAATTGTTGAAAAACTACGAACTTAGCGATAAAGAAAATTTACTTATTATAACTATATTTATTCTGGTTGTGGCGTCAGTGAAATTTATTTTCGACTTGCTTCTTATATACGGAGCTGCTGTTGTAAGTTAACACTTTAATATCTGCTCATTTTAAGTATACTCGTAAGTCCAAATTTTACATTGAGACACGATTTGATCTCGCCATTATTTTTCTGTTTATTGTGTTGCTCAGATTGATTCTATACAGTGCCAGTAGTAGTATCTTCACGCCCATATCCTCGAAGAGGTAGGCAGAGGCACAACTAGAGCACCCACGACTAGCCGAAGACACTTAGTCCCACGGTGTGATATGTGGCAAGCCTAGCCAACCGGGCACATATCCAATCCCGAGCAACATTTTTTTATTAGGAAATTGGAGAATCCCAATTTTCTTTTTGTTGCTCGACCCGGCAACCGAACCTGTGACCTCATGCAGTCAAGTCCGACAACTGAACCGTTAGACTACAGAGGCGATTTCTATCTATCTATACAGCGATTTTTTGCATGATTTTCGGCTAGCTATTTACCTGCGACCCTCTCAGCGTAGAACAGAATTTCATACAAACTTTCATACCTTGTTATTCCTATTAGGAACTAAAGATCGATTTTTTTTTCGATTTTTTGATAAAGAATTCCATAAAAAAACCGAACGTAGGTAGGTACGTGAAGGTAACATACTTGGATTTGAGCCTGGATGTCTTACTTCTGTCAAAACATACATCAAAAGTCACCACAGAAATAGGAATATACTGAGAGGTCAATAAAGGTCGCCGTATCAATTTATGTTTAAGATATGCTAAACTAAGTTTTTTGCTAATTCATATTATTTTCAGGAACACAATGGGATTGTCCGTATCAGTTTAATAATGAGAATGATATTTTTGACCATATACATGACCATAACCATTTTGAGGATATTATTAAACGAAATGCCTAGTATAATACTAATGATTCCAGAACTATTATTTGTGGGTGAGTACCAGTCAGTCAGGTCAAATAAATTATTTTCGTTCTTATCTCACGGTTTAGACAGGAAGGCAGCAAACTTAGCAGGAGGATTGACATCACGTTTTTTGAGTTGGCAAATTAAATAATTGGTATACAATTCGGTGTACACGAATATATCGTGCGCACTTATGGTTCATCCATGACGGCGTGTATTTCTTACCGACGCGACGGGAAAAAATACCTACTTGTTGCATTCCATGTCCACAAAAATGAAATGTTTTCCTCGTATTCTTTATTATTAAACTTTGTTAGTATTCCTGTAGGTAATTAATGTAGGTATATTTTAGATCATTTGTAATTTTTCGTTTGGTAGTCGACAAATATCTCTTCTGAGAATTTATGTTGAATATAGTTTACCACTTAGACCCGATTTCAGGACAAACTAGTTTCGCCCTGGCTACACTAGTTTCCAATTACGGAGTACTTTATTCAGTTTGTCTATTTGTCGGTTGCAAATTGTGGGCGTCGGCTGGTAAGAACAGTCCCTATAGTAAACAACTCAGAAATATCAAGATCAAGCTGTATCACGTAAACCACTCGATCCTTACATCCATATTGTACTACTTAGTACTAATGAGTATATCGTCCGTCCATCATAAGCATAAAAGTAAGCCCTCTTCTATGACAACACTACAAAAACATGTGACGATATGCATGTTTGCACAAACTCCTCGAAGGGGGAAGCAGAAGGCTCCAACCCCCTTCAGTTTAGTGCCAACCAATCAATTCACTCCTCGAATGGCACACAACCTGGGCCCCAGATAACAATCGAATTAACAATTACGATCTAGAAGTGTCTCTTGCCATCCTATGCCAGGAAGAGACTATTACTAGGGGTGACCTCTGCCCTAGACAGAGGTTCAAACACCTCGAAATACACACAATTTATAGACAATAAGACTTAAGAAACTTGGTTGTTTCAACTTGTATTGTCGTAGCAAGAATAAACGAAACGATAAAAAAACACCTACGAGTGCACCTGTTGTTTACTTCTAGAAACGGTATGCGAACCGGTGAGAAACAAGTCTATTTGATATTTTCCATCGTCGGCACTTGGTAAAACTTCAAAATATTCATATTTTTAAAGAAAGAAACACTTGTACTGTTTTACTTATCACTTATAACTTATAACACTTAAAAGAAAAGAAACGAATGTATCGTGTTATATATCCAGGTATCACTCAAAAGACCTCTGGTGATAATAAAAGGTATGCCAGACTGCCTTTTTTGGGTAGCATATCATACAAAGCAGCCAGGATGTTAAAAGATTGTAATCCGGTGTTTTAGACGTCTGGTCTTTAAAACACCTTCTCTTCAATAACAAAACAAGGACATCTAAAATGGCGCATAGTGGTGTCTATAGATTGGAATGTGAGGAATGTAATACTGAGTATGTTGGACAAACTGGAAGGTCACTTTCAATAAGAGTTAAGGAACACATGAGAACTTGGCGTTCCGTTAAAGGGGAATCTACATTTGGTAAACATCTGAGGGACGAAGGTCATACATTCAATCCAACAAAAAATTTTCCGGTCTTACATTACTGTAGTAAGGGTAGGAGGCTAAACGCTTTGGAAGCCTTAGAAATTAATAAAAGAAAAAACAATCCAAAATTATTAAACGATCAGATGGAACTTTTTCATGTCCCCTTTTTAATATTTTCTAGTATTTTAATCTAACAATACATGTAACATTAGTTTTGCTATAAATTCAATGAATGATATTTCAGTATTATTTATTATTATTATTATTGTGTTAAGAATTTGGTTAACTTTGGTTAACCGCACTACGTGGACAAGCTGTAGATTCCGTGTGATGTTACAACAACCATACCCAGTAACAATCTGCGTCCTGCGACACAACGTAGTTTGTTCCGACCTAAGTTTGTCAGAGCATTTGCACATTTTCTCCTGAAGAGATTAATAAATGTTTGCATTACGCACCCAGGAGTATCTAACAGGTTGACCAAATGTTAGCAGAGCTGCCAAGCGTTTTATATAGCCAAACTTCAGTGGCCGATACTTGGATATTTGACTACTTAATTATTTTTTCAGCTATAGACTTAGTATGTACAGCGTTTACCAGTTATGATTACTATAAGCTAACTAAAAGGCAAGAAGGCACTCAAACATTAGCTGCTTCTGTGTAGATTCCACCCTGTCGAATCTGGATAATTTGTTGTAGATCTTTAGCAAATAAATCATATGTTACCATCTTGCTGGCGTTTTATTAGCGTCCATGTCTTTTTCCATCGATTTCGCTATGCTTGGGATCGACTCCCAACAGATACAGAAATTTCTGTAACGAACAAAGGATACTCATACCACTACTACTCACTACCACTTTCCATACAATACCTGGAACCAACAAACAATACAAAATGCTTAAAACAGTTTAATGAATCAATTCTTTTCTCTAAAATCTAATTTGATACACCGACACTTTCTTTTCAAATCATTGTTATAAAAAATATGTAAGATTTAAGGTTAAGTTTCTTTAAAGATATAGTACTTATTATATAGAGGCATCACAAGTGCTTTTTTTAGGTTAACGTGAAATAAAAAAAAAAGTTTTTTTATTTTATTTGATGCACTAAAACTGTTAAAATGATGAAAAAATGCTTTATGATATTTTCCACTAAGCAACCAGAAATTTACTCGAAAAATAAAGATATTTGTGTACAAAAGTAAAATACTTATAATTTAATATTTTTTACGTAATTTATGAACGAAAAACTTACAAATATTTGAAGCAAAGGCATTGGAAGTCAATATAAAGTTATTGTCAAAAGCTCAAAAGGTTTAATTGTCAATAAGATTGCTTAATTTTTTGCATTTTCGGCAAAGCACATGCTCTTATATTTAATATTTAAAAAAGAGTATATTCACGCCCATTCCGACGAAATGACATGCTTGTAGACTAAGGGCGGATTCGGTCTTGATACACAAAGGCGGCCTTACAGCCAAGCCAGCGATCTCCAGGCAACCGTAAAGTATGGAATAAGATTTAGCGAGATACTGTATAATGATGCTCTTAAAAATATAAAAATGCATCTTACACTTGACGTCATATATCACCTTTAAAGCAGAAGCTTGTTTTAATTAAAACAAACAAGAAAAATCAAGTGCAAACTAAATCACAGTGAACGTAGAAAGTGACGCTTTAACATACTTTTGAAAATATTAATATTTGGAGCTCTACAGTTATCTACGGGGAGGGAATTCCAACTTTAACTTTTATTTCGAAAATCAAAACCTAGTTTGTATAAAGCTTTGCTGCTATTTAAACTAATTTTGGAATATGCAAAATTCTCAGTATATTATAGTTGTAGTGTACTTATTAAAAAAGTCTCTATTACATAACCGTGATACCTTATGTGATTTATATAAAAAACCCGATTCCGTCATTGACCCACCCACCAAACACTATCATCAATCATCGTATAGGTACGTCCTGAACTCTTAAACAGCTGAAGTTTTGGCATACGTACTTAAAAGCTCCAACGCCTTATTGCACTTGGCCCATTTCACAATCGTAGCACTAGGCGAAAAGTCTTACTTGGTTGATTTTGAAACCAAAATTTTGCCTCTTCTTTCAAATTTTTAATTGCAAAAGATTAGGAAGTCATATAGAAGTATTTCCGGAAATCACAATTGGGTCTTTTTCAAAGCAAGAGTGAATAGGCTACTAAGCTATAATATAAGCTATATATTATAGCTTAGTAGCCTATTCACTCTAGCACAATATGGAGCTATATAGCTATATAGCTCCATATTTGACCACAATTTCACTTTCAAATAGTAGATAGGTATAAAAAGGTAAACTATTATTTATTTTATTACTTAGTATAAAAACGACATAAAAATTCAAATTGTTTAACCCTACATGGGGATACAAACTAGAGGATGAGAGTTTGTATGAGAAGTGAATACTTACCTATATAAGATTTTTAAAATAGTAGTAAAGCGTTAGGAAACGTTCAAGATTTTAAGTCACTCGTGCAATCTATCGGATTTCCTCTACCTTCTAACAATGAACAAAACAATGAGAAGCACTGATTCTGGCAGAAATATGTACGGCGGTACCAACCGCTAATCGCCAAGCTGCTGCATAGCTTTCTATTACCTAGTAAATTAAAATATATACCTAGAGTCGTCAAATGAAACTCTCAAAAAATAAGTAAAATTCCAACTAAAACATATTCATAAGTACATGTTGCTAAGACCATGTGACTAGCACTACTAATAAGTTATCATACGTTGTAGGTAGAATTCTTAATACTGTGGTAGAGCCAAGCTTCTCTTTACATGCCCTAACTCGACAAGCTCTATACCTACTTGCTGCTACCTACTCAACAAGCTTTAGGCCTTTGTCAAGATATGTCGCTCGTCCATCTCGCTAGCGTTATAAGGACGTAAAGTTTTGCTCGTGTTGGTCATATCTACTTTGCAGAATGAACCATCTGCCTTTCTACAAGGCAGTTAAAAGGGAAGCATAGGTTTATTGTCATTAACACTGATATCTGACTAGGTGGTAGAGCTTTGCAACGACTCGCCCGGATTGGTGCCCCTTACACCGCCATAACATCAGTGCTTGCCATTAACGTGTTGAGGATAAGGTATTAAGGTAGCTGTTAAACTTACTTTTGCTTAAAGTCTAACATCCCGGCCTCAGGCTGGCAGGAATAGGCATTGCCGCCGTAACGTTCCGATTTTGAGGATAAGGTAGCCGGTAAACTTACTTGTGCTCAAGGCATAACATCCCGGCGTTGGCAACGCACCATTACTACCTTTAGTGTATCTAGGCAGCAATTTCTTACCATAGGGTAATCTGTCTGCTTGTATGCCTTCCAATTATAAATGAAATAGGTGAAAATGTATTCAATATTCGAAACTTTATTATTATTGCAATAGTTCTGGTAGCTATGAAACGGCAAGAAAAGTGTTAGGCTTAACTTCCGTACGTGTGTATGTCACTAAAATCCTTGTAAACGACTGAAGCGATTTAAAAAAAAAAGTGTGTGTTCAGGTGGATTCGAGAATGGTTTAGATTTGTTATTTGTAAGTAGGTAGTCGTTGATTTGGGAAGGTTTGAAAACATTAGATCCGTCAGACTACGCTTCTATCGGAGCATTAAATAACCGATATGAAGTTTGCTGGGTCGGCTAGTATTATACAAATATAAAGGCCATAGTATCTCCTAGATAAAGCCGGGGAAGTTGTAAAAACCGAGAGGTTGACAACATATTAGTAATTTTCAAAAAAAATGTCTCCTACAAGGAGAGCCGTGTCCTAGTTTGCTGTCGTGTGGTAAAAATAAGTATTTTGAGTATCTAAATTACTTTTTCAAGTTAAGAACTATACTTTAACTAGGTGAGAAATATGAATTAACTGTTTAGGAAACAAAATGAAAATCGATAGAAGAAGGCGTTACTTTGCGGAAATCCATACTTACAAAAAAGTATAATCATGAGAATTCGACTGCCCTTCAATGCACTGCTTGACCTTCGTTTACGAGGTGAAAAGAACGTTGAGTTTTTAGTAGTGTGTGTATTGTTGGTGGTAATAAAACAGTTTAGTGGTGTGTGTTGTGTGGAGCTGGAGTTATGAGTTTTGGCTTTCGGTAGGTCCAATTCATTCATTACTACTACTACATTACTATTTTGCCTGTTTTGTCACGCCATAATACGTATTTTTTGGCAGGGAATCGTAAATTAAATAATTTCATTTGGATTTAAAATGACAATCCTTAATCG
>NJDD01001606.1:184955-197609 GCA_002245505.1 Calephelis nemesis
AATGAATTAACATATTATTATACCACTATATAAAAATTCAAGAGTCGCTTGCACGTTGCTTGGTTAAATTACGTGATGAAAGGGTTAGCTTATTTTATAAACATGTTGATATAACTCTGTGTTAGAAGCTAATTTAGAGATACATTTTACTCAGGAACGTGTTAAACGGAGGGCTACGTTATTTCATTTCTACTACCTTTTAATTTAATAAATTTCACCTAATACCTAATAAGTAGTGGTATAGACCGACTACACGTTCCTATGCTAAATTCAGTTTCTTTTTAATTAAATTACTTAATTCTTTTATGACTTATACAATAATGCAATACAAAAACAATGAAAATCAACGGTTTGTCAGTAAGGAAGAATCCGGAAGAGTCGTAAAACTTTAGCACCTATTTGATGTTAAAGAATAGGAGCAGAAAAATAATCCATGACCGTGGAAACGACCATATCTTAATATTATACACAGGCAGTGTAATAGAGACTATAATATCACCTTAACCTTGGGATACTTTTATCTAGGACTTAACCTAACAATAAGACAATAACCTTATTAATAAACATACACTAAATTAAGAGTCAAGTTAATATTATACTCTATATCACAGTGTAATAAGGACTATAATACTAGTTTATACCCTGGCGTACTTTAGTCCATGTTTATAAATAAGACGGTAAGAGTGACTACAATCACTACAGTCATTTATTTTGTACTTTTTATTATGTATATTTTGTATTAACACTTTAACTGTTTTTGCATTATATATAATGCACTGGGCTTGACACGTCTGTGCATAACATGAAATGCACTATGTAGTATGTCCCGTAAAAATTTAACATTGATATACTCAAAGTAAAGGTTGTGTGACATAACTTAGCCTTCATGCATTCTCGTCAATTATGTTGTGATATTATGTTCAACGCAATATACCTACTACACAGTGCATTTCATGTTATGCACGGACGTGTTAAGCCAGTGCATTATATGTAATGCATGGACAGTTAAAGTGTTAACTTTAAGATGAGATCCACATTATTTAACAAACGTTGTGCTATGAATTTAGTGGTTCACTTTTCGTAAATGTTTTGTGTGTTTTGTGTTCTTGCAGTTTTCTGTGATTTAAATATTATGTATTAAACACTTAACTTACTTTTCTTCAAGATAATGTATTAACCAGGGCTTGAAATATCGTTATTTTTGAAAACCGGTTTGAGCAATACCGATACCTGTACCAGACTTAGTACCGCTATTATTGTTTAAGGGTTTTATACAGTTTAAAAAACAATATGGGTTCAATATTACAGGTACTAGTAAATATACCTATTACGCATTATATTTTTTTCAAGATATTTCTGTTCCTACTTGACAGATTTAAATGATACTGATACTTAAAAACGAAAATCGACAACGCCTTATTCTTATGTAACAGGGAACTTTTCTTAGGTACGGGTATTTATGGATTATTTTGATATTAGTACAGGTATTTACTAGGTATCAGTATCGGGACGTTACATTTAAAGGTACCCAGGTATCGAAATAGCAAGAACCGATAAGTACCGGTATAGAACCTGTTCTTTTGGTATCGGGTTCAAGACTTGGTATTAAAACATAAAATACTCAAAACAAAACAAACGTGGCGATTAAATTATTGACATCTTAATACATTTTTAACTAGTAACACTTATATTTATTTATACGGGATAGTCACGATTTTACGATATTTTATTTGTCGATATTTATATGAATAATGTATGTATATATGTATGAATAATAATTAAAAATGTTAATAATACGCAACGATTTAAATTTAAACTCATATAGTAACACTTAATTGACGCATTTAAAGTAATTTAACTAGCTTAAACTTCTTCACGCGTATTAAGAAGCTTGTAGAAACTATGGCTGAGAAGGATGGCATAGATGTTGAGACCTGGAAAAAATGCCTAAATGTTAAAAGAAAGGAAGAAGAGGTTCCTCGTATTGGTCTGGATCTACTGAGACTAGACCTTTCAGCACTAGACTAGACCTGGCAGCTCTTTCGCTATCTTATTGCGATAAAATATATTTTAAAATAAAAACATTACTTACACCATAGATGTTATAGTTGCGTCACTTTTCTTAGGCTGGTGTATTAACATCCGCAATATTTGTCGTAATGTACAGGTCTACCTATGACACCTTTGAAACGTGGTAAAAGTGTTATAGTGGTAGATCCTTTCTATTTGTTCAAGCATTCTGCCATGAGTGGACTTGTAAGTAAATACCCATTAAACCTATGCTGGCTTCTTATGAGCTACCAGGTAAGGAAGCAGATGATATGTTCTAGTCTGGGGACCTGACCCTACTCGTGGAACAATTAATTGATATAGAATAGGTTGTAAAGTCCTGAAAGGATTCTTCCAGTTTGGCTAATACATATTTTATTTTACCAGCTGACAAAACGTTAGTGCTCACTAATATTGTATTCCGATATGCGGAATTACATCCAGGTCCAGGTCCCCAGACAAAAATATATTATGAGGTTTGAGGTCCCAGCCTCAAGTTGCCATTGCAACTTTAACATATTATGAGGTTGCTTAAAAGATTTTGCTGCCTACTAAAAAATGCTTGTGTTATGGGTGTTAGTCAACGATACTATTACATAGAAATACTTAAATAGATACCAGAATAAATTTAATAAACACCCAGACCCGGAAATGCAGACATCTAAATGTTCATCACTCAAATGCCTGCCCCCGTTGGGAATCGAACCCAAGCCTCGAAACTAAACTAAACTACTAGAAAATATGAAAGTAAATTTTCTTAACTAGTTACGAATAAAGAACTTTTTTCGCTTTTTTGTAAACAGTTACCACTTTTGGCACTCAATGCCGTCTGCTTACTCTTTAAATGACTTGGCGTGACGATATGTGTGTATGTAAATATTAGCTAATTTGCAAATCCTAGGGATTATTTAATTAAATCAGTTATCGAGGCCGATATTTCGAAACAATTATGACTTAGGACCTTCAAAAAAAGAGCGTTCACATTACTCCTAGTGTTGCGGATGCCTGTGGGGAGCGGTGATCACTATCCATCAGGTAACTAACTTGTTCTTTTGCCTCCTCTTGTATCAAAAAAAAGAAAAATTTAACTCTTAATTGCTAATCATAAATTTTACGCCATATAATAATTATTCCGAAAAAAAGTACTAGGAGACCATAAGTGACAAGAAGCGAAGCTTTTTTGGTAACTGGTAACGATGGAGGGAAAATTTTTCTTTATTCGTAGCCAGTCACGAAAATTTAGTTACGAATATAGACGAAGCGACCAAAGAGACAACCCTAAACACTTAGGTTGGTAATATACAATTACCACCTTTACAGTTTTAATATATGCAACACGTGTTTACTTACTTTGCCAAATCTTTAAGATACTTCGAATGATTATAAACAGGCTTCCTTTCAAGAACCGGCCAAATTTGAATGTAAGAGAGTAAAAGCTTACTTGGTAATGCATTTTAAATATTATTGGCAAATTGAAATATTCACTTTTATAAACATTTATTTAAATCAGTTCGCAAAAATACTTTACTTGTTGTCACGCTATGTCGTACAAAGGATTTATGACCCATTCATCCGCATTTTTCATCCGAATTATTTTAATTCCCCATTCAGCCGTGCCGATATGCCCCACTCATCCGAAAACAGAATTAAAATTATATAATTACCCATTCATCCGAAAACATATGCCCTTTTCATCCGAAATGAAACTGTCCATAAATATAACAAGAAAAAAGTACAGATAGCAGAATCAAAAAACTGTTAGATTGCTTTATATCAGGATAATAACAAAATCGCCTGTGGTTTAGCGCCACCGCAAATGCAAGAGATCCCGTTTTTGAATTCTGTGTCGGGAAGTTCGATCTAAATGTGTTTTCTCAGCTTTTCTATTGGAAGGTGCCCGATGTGTTGATGGACTTGCCACTTGTCATAACACCATAGGACTAAAATACTTTGGCTAATCGTGGGTGTACTAATTGCACCTATAATATGCCCACCTTTTCAGGGATACGGGCGTGAGGTGATTTATTTATTTCTGAGAATAATATATTAACTTTTTATAATGTTTTTACATTAAGATATGCCGCCATTCGTTTAATATTGTTCGTTTTGGTCACTTAAATATGTAGTAAAGAATAAATATATAGTATGACATAGAGTTTTATGATGGGATAGATAACACCAATCTATTAGCTATTGATGGTTGCAGTTTGCGAAATGATCAAAGAACTAATATTTGTGGAAATATTGTTGTTATCTAAATGTAATTATTAATATTGAAACAAAAAGAATTGGTGCCGACTAAGAACAAAACATTTTAACTTTGCCTTTTTTCGGCATAAAAACGTAAAGCAAAACCCTTTTTAATTTTTTTAAATTTATCGAAAAAATACTTAGTTCACTTTTCGCTCGCGATCAGGAAACATCTCTTTGTCACTTATAATCACTCTACTGTAATTTCTTTCTGAATCTTTGACCCTTGCTCGAAAACGGATTAGTTGTTCTGCCTACGATTTGGATCATATTTGTGAGCCTAGTTATAATTGTTTAAAGTTTAACAAAGAATTAATAAATATTTTATACAAAATTAAAATATGTTTCTTTTATTTTTATTTGCCAACCCTCCAACAGTTTATATATTAATAATGATTTTTAAAACACGCGGATGAATAGGGCATACCATCTGCTCCTCGGATGAGGGGGGAAAATGTCGTAGGCATTTCAATATTTATTAAAGTTCATCCGGATGAATGGGTAATAAACCGTACAAAGTACGAGTCATGACGTCACCAGACTGCGAATGCGACTGCGGTCGGTGGGAGCCAGTTTTATGCTTTGTTTAGATTTTAACCATGCACCTAATCTAGTATTTTGCGTCAGACAAAAAATATAAATTGATTTTTTTTTAGTTAGTTCATTAATCGAAAGTATTATCGATTCCGAACCGTATCTCAAAACTTGACTGGTGCTTTAGTTTAGTTTGCTGTATATGTATGTGTATTTTCACTATCAGGGAGTCTGGTTGCTTTTTTACTATTCGACCTCAGATCGTGGGGATAAAAAATGAAATAAAAAATCCCCACTTTAACACGTAAGTCTAATTTTACAGATTTGTAATATTTCTATTTGCGTAAAGTGCCAACAACTTATCTTTTCCGCAAACAGAATCACTAGTTCGACGTTTTGCATAACTAATTGAGAAAATAGTAAGACCTAATAAAATCTATACTTGCTATCGTCGGCACAAGGTGGAATTTCATTGTATACACACGTTTTTTGTAGTTAACACTTGTAATTATCCACTATACACTTTATTTAACACTTTATGTTACTCTCCAGCCAACCGGTTTCACTTTTTTTACAGCATCATCAGGGCATTGTAACTAAAGATAAAAAAACTGTTTAAATTTAACGTTCAATACTTATTATATTGTGTGAATAGTGGATTGTGTGAATAGTGGATAATTACAAGTGTTAACTACAAAAAACGTGTGTAAGAACTAATAAGTTGGTGGTTTAATCTCATGGTTCAATATACTTACAAATATATAACACTTCCATGAAAATAGTGCCACCATTATAATGACGGGCATTTAAGAAGAATGTGAACATGGACAGTAAGAAGAAGACCACCCACATGACGAAGTACGCTCGGATGATACCGGCGCGTTCCTGAAAACGAATATCGATTGATGATATGTCAGGAATTGACATCTTTGTTTGATTGATTGGTCGCCTCTGTGGTCTAGGGGGCCAGATGTTGGACGTGACTTCTTGACGCCCGGGGCTCAATTCCCGGGTCGGGCAACAGAAAGAAAATATGGTTATTCCAATTTTCATAAAAACAAAATGTTGCTCGGGATTGGATATGTTCCCGGTTGGCAATAGGCCTGCCACCTATGACATTGTGGGGATTAGTGTCTTGGGTTAGTCGTGGGTGCCCTGGTTGTGCCTCTGTCTACCTGTTCGGGGATATGGGTGCGAAGATACTTTTTTTTTGATTGATTGGTCGATCGATAGATAAATAACGCTTATTGGTTCGGGTCCGCTAAGCAAAATGTACCTGCCTCTCTGCCAAACAGCTTATAAGAGGCGAGCACAGTTTTAAAAATAGATAATTACCAACAATATCAATGGTGGATGCGGAGAAACTTGCCCGGGTAGAGATCCACTGCCTTACCTATTCCTGCCGCCATGCTGACTTTGTCATGTATGGTTGAAGATAGACTTGCACAATAGGCCTGTAATATCAATGGTGTCTGTACGCTATAGTTATTTCTTACCAGCTCGCTGATCGCATTCGTAATACGGAGATCCGAGAAAGAATGGGATTGAAAGAAATTGTTGGTGTTAAAATGAGGAAAGACATGCTCCGCTGGTTTTGTCATGTTGAAAGAATAACAGATGTAAAATTTACATAGCGGATTTACCAGAATGGATGTAGTTACCAGGGAAGAACAAGGCTGGCATTCAACTCTCAAATCGCTGGTATATTACCCGAGGGTGGTGTCCTCTCCGAAACCGGCGTGTTAGTATTAAAAGGGCAAAGTATGTAGAGGAAGCCAGATAGGTCTGCCAGGATAGTGAGATTTAGCTCTCGATACTATCTGCCTACCATCGTAAGGGACTTGGCTTGAAAATATGTATGTATCTCTTACCATCACTATATACTAGATTTATTTTTTCATTATCTTGTAATTTTTAAAAGAATTTTATCTTTTATATGACGTAACGTATTTCCGACGTGGTATCTTTGTCACAAAGTCTGGACGTCTAGATTTTCGTTAAATTGGGGAAAATTCTAGGTATTTTAGACTAGAAAATAATGAGTCTTAAATGATTAGGATTAGTTAATTAAAATTACTTACCATAACAACACCATAAATGAAGTACACATCAAACATGAACTTGGCCAGAAACATAAGGACTAAAATTACAGACATAGCATAGAGACCCGTGAACTCTGCTTCAAGGGCTGGGTCATTAGTCTCTGCGGCTGCTGCCTCGAATGGTTCAAGTGTGCAGGCCACTACTATCATTATGATGAATAAGACAAACGTCAGGACCTGAAATATAAAAGAACAATACATAATATACCTAAGTTTTTCAGTGGCGCGTTAAGATTTGTGCGGATTAGTGCCTATTGATGCGTATTAGTGCATACTGGAGCGTATTAGTGGATTAGTGTGTCAACCAAGGCTTGTTCTTAAGAATCGGGTCTGAAACTCATGTGCAGTATATATAGACTGTCCGCCTTCATAGAAGCTCGTAAGAGGCAAGCATATATTAAATGGGCTATAAACAAAGAAAAAACAATGGCGGTAGAGCGCTATGCATTAACTTGCACGAGATAGAGATCCACTGCCCTACCTATCCCTTCCGCTATGTCTCATCTCTTGACTCTTACCGTGAGAGAGTTGTATAATTATTCGTAAGTCTTGCCACCTATCACATTGAGGGACTCTCTCTTCGGCTAGTCGTGGCTGCGCTCGTTGTGCCTCTGCCTGTTCTTTCGGAGATATGGGCGTGAAGAAGTCTTATGACATAGGAAAGCCAGTGCCCCGTTTGTGAAATAATTTATCCAGATTTGTAATCTATGATAGTAATAATAGTTGGTCAAGTGGCTAGCGTACACGCCTAACTACATCGACCAACCGTGAGGCTCGGGTTCGATTCCCGACGGGGGCAGGCATTTGTGTGATGATTTGTGTGAATGTCTGCATTTCCGGGTCTGGGTGTTTATTAAATATGTTCTGGTATCTATTTAAGTATTTCTATATATTAGTATCGTTGACTAACACCCATAACACAAACATATAATTTGCTCACTTTGGGGTTAGATTCAATTTGTGTGACTTGCCCAGGGATATTTATTTATTATTAATAGTAAGCCGCTGCTTAATTCGTTAAGATTATTAAATTCAAGTGATTGCATAGTTTGTGCTACGACTTTCTGCTGTACTATCCCCTCACCTATTTCTGCCGCTATAACTTCAATGCTCGCAACAGTCGCGTTACGGTTTTAATTTCTAAGATAACCTGCTTACTAATTATTGTTAACATCCCAGTCGCAATATAAAAAACATCGGTACCTATTTTTATATCTCTGGACTAGAAATCGGTCAGCTTGTTTGGACACGATACATCTGTAGCATCTATGTTGTCTACACTCAATATTTCTCTGTTACCATCAGAAGTGCTGGGTCTAGTTAAAAAGAAAACGTAAAATACATCATCTACAAACAGAAGAAACTTACTGCATTAAGACAACCCATCACTATGTTGCCTGTCTTCAGGTCTAGAACAAAACAAAAAGTTTCCAACTGCGGCAACCCCATGATGGTACTGAAACATAAAAATCTATATAAATAAATGAAATTGGAGTGTCTGTTTGTTATATTACAATAAGCACTATGTACTACATATGAATGTACATATGCCAAAATGACATTTTTTACAATTTTTATCTGTCTGTCGGTTTGTCTGTTTGTTCAGACTAATCTCTGAAACGATTGAACCGATGTTGCCGGAACGTATTGCCTGGTATGTGATGTAATAAGGAGGAAGTAAGGCTACTTTAGAAAAATCCTAAAATAAAACAATTTTAACTTTATTTTATGTGAAATTTTAATTTTATGTTAAAATCGACGCGACGTCATGTGAACATTACGTCAGTACCACTGTCGTGTCCGGGATACTTTAAAGAATAGGAAAACCGACAAATAAGACCAGCATCCCATCATCAGATTAGCAACCACGGATGAGCGGTATTTTATCTGAGTCAGGGACACTACATTACTTGGGTGAGTAAGAGGAACAAGTATTACTCACCGTCAGGAAGAATGCCGCCAATTGTCATTAAAGATTGTTAATGGTTTGTACAATTGTTAGTAAAATTATGTATTTGGAAATTAAATGAGTGTTGTCAAAATTCACACATACTAATTACATAACACCTAATATACAAGCGATTTTAATGAATTTCAGCACTACAATAGCTTAGACTTTGGAGAAGGTTAATACTTAATACTTCTTTTTGTTTTGATATCTTAACAGTACTCTTGATTAAGATGGATTTTAAAAAAATAAAGTATCTTCACGCCCATATCCCCGAAGAGGTAGGCAGAGGCACAAACAGGGCACCTACGATTAGCCGAAGATACTCAGTCCCACAATGTGATAGGTGGCAAGCCTATCGCCAATCGGACACATATCCTATCCCGAGCAACATTTTTTTTATTAGAAAATTGGAAAAAACCCAATTTTCTTTTCGTTGCCCGACTCGTGATTCGTACCCGTCCCAGGTTCGAATCACGAGTTCGATTAGGTTCGAAAACCGGGACTTCATGCAGTCAAGTCCAACAACTGAACCGCTAGACCACAGCGGCGATTTTTAAATTTAAGTGAATTAGAAATTAAAATCGGTAATGTTACTTTAGGTACTATTGAACACAGTATTAGCGGCTTTTTCACAATAATTTAAAAAAAAACAACGAATCTGATAAAATACTTTATTGTTTAATATTGACTCAATTTTAATTAATAATCTGCTAGTTACTGTGTTCAAGAGTACCTAAAATGACATATCCGATTCTAATTACCAATTTGTATGAAATCGAGATTCAAGAGTAATCTATACATATAATAAATCTGTAGAAGGGTCAATTCTGCACATTGAAAATATTAAAAAAATAAATAGCAGGGTGTTACTGGATCGATACCAAACCCAAATATGTGATTTAAAAATTTTTTGTCTGTCTGTATGTTCAGGCATCACGTGAAAACTAACGGTTCGATTTCGATTAAACTTGGTATAATTATACCTTATTATCCAGGGCGTAAAATGGGATACTTTTTATCCTGAAAAAATTCGTAGGAAAAAATAAATCTAATTTTTCAGTTTTATCACGCAAAGGCCGACATCCGCGCGGACGGAGTTGCGGGCGGAAGCTAGTCCTACACATTTTCGCAAGAGATGAGATTGGTACGTGGACGAAGCCACAAACAAAACTAGCTGTTGTTTTTAATTTTGAACCTACACCAAAAAGGAGGTTGTCAAGAGAAATTAAGAATGAGTAGATTTTGATGATCCTTTTTTAGGCAGGTAGGCCATGATTCCGAGGATGAGCATTATTGAATTCTATTTTGATTAATGTGTGCTACCTCGAGTTTCTTACTGAATTGACAAATTTAAATATTGAAACTGGAACACGACAATAAGAAGCACTGATTTTGTTTAACATCAATACACTGTTCACTTTGACGTTAACATTTTGACTTAAATGGTAATGTCACTACTCGTAATTCAGTGAGTTTAAGAACAATGCTGTTATAAAGTCTTTTCAAAAATGCTGTTAAAATAGAAAATATTTAGAAAATATATAAAAATGCTTCTGAGTTTAAGTCTAGTTTTATGCAATTTGTAATGTCTACATATATACGAGGTTTTTAAACATAATTTTATTTTTAAATCAACGTATATTAGGTACTACTACATTAATGAAATTTTTAATAGTAATTACTAAAAAAACATCGATGAAAATTACAAATATACACTTACTAATAACTTGTAATGCTTACTTTTGAAGAAAAATTGATTGAAACTGGAATCCCGAACACTTGTTCTTAGCAAAGGACAGATTCTGAAATGTAACTGAAGAGAATCTGCGATAAACCAAAGAAGAACGAAGTAGATATGCCATAACATTTTAGTAACGTGCCTAATTTAATGTATTTAAAATAAAAAAAAATAGGTTGTAGATAATGATTCGTTATGAAATTAAATAAACGAACCTTCAATTTGTGTTTTAGCTGAATCCAAAAAAAGAAGAGGTCCCCAATTCGACAATATTTTATTTTAATTTGTGTTACTTCCGAAGTTTTTACTGGATAAACCGTTTGTTTGATTAAAATATTAATACTGGTCTCATTTAAATTTGATCGGGATCCGTTAAGAGGAGTTTATAAATGTTATTAGCAGAGAGTTTACAAATCAGAATTTATTTTTTATGGGATTGGAAGATAAACAAGCAGACGGATGTTCGAATGATGAATGAATGCACTTTGCCCATAAACTCCAAAAGTTGTTATATGTGTTGCTAGTCCGTGGGTGGAATGTTAGCCTCTTCGATATATCAATGTCTTCTTCAAAATAGTAATCAAATTGGGTGAATTTTATCACTCTATCTATTTATCATGGTCATTGTCATTTGACCGCCTCGTTGGTCGAGTGGCTAGCGTACTCGCCTAACTACATCGACCAACCGTGAGGCTCGGGATCGATTCCCGACGGGGGCAGGCATTTGTGTGATGAACATTTAGATGTCTGCATTTCCGGGTCTGGGTGTTTATTAAATTTATTCTGGTATCTATTTAAGTATTTCTATGTAATAGTATCGTTGACTAACACCCATAACACAAGCATATAATTTGCTTACTTTGGGGTTAGATTCAATTTGTGTGATTTGTCCAGGGGTATTTATTTATTTAATACTCATAGGGTCGATGATAAAAACTGTGGCTTGTCTGTTACCAAATAAATTTAAACGATTAACACTAACCTTATTTATTAATTATATCTTGATTTTATTGCATCATTTGGCTGAAAGTAACATTTCACTGGCTTACTAAAATTGCACTTTTTCAAAAATATAAACATGTAGATAGCGTTCCTGGTAGTGCTTTTAAATATGAAATATTTTATATATAAAGTTAATCTCAAGAATTTAAGGTAAATAAGCAGTTGGACTTGCTTTTTTCAAACCGGAATATACAGACCAGAGCACAGACGCCTTTGCTTCAGGAACAAGAAAGCTGTTGGTTCAATCCGGGCAAATTTTATTATTATTATTTATTATTATTTTCATATCAAATTTCATCAAAATTGGTCCCGTGGTTATTCGTGAAAGCGTTACAGACAGACAGACAGACAGACTCTTGCATTTACAAGATACGTTTTGATTAATATTGTTTTCTGATGGCTATTGCCTTTTGTAATATTATACCTGCGCACTTACGTGTCAAATGACGCATCTGATAGTAACTAATTCTTTGAGCAGACTCCGGCGCCACTATGTCTGAAATTTCAATCGATTCTTGTAAGTTCAGTAACTTCAGCTTAACCTTTGTAAAGTACACTTTTTGTTTCATTCTGTAGATGACGTCACTTGTGTTCTTTATAGTACTATATAAAGCACAGAATTCAAAAGCACGCCGACATTACTCATTTTATTAAAGTTGAAATTGTCTTCGCATACTAATCTTCTAATACAGATAGAAAATATAAAACTGCTATGAAGTTTAGATCATTGTACAATGTACATCAGTAAGAAAGATTATAACAATACAGCTTTAGAAAACCGAGATTTCAAATCTGTAGAGACCTGTAGAGAAACATAACGAAGCTGAATAAACAGACCGACAAATATAAAGTTTTCTATTTCTTGAGAAAAGATTTTAAAATCGTAAAATTGAGTTTTTTAAAAGATGGATGGAAGACTATCTAAATTTTAACTTTGAAATGTTTAGTAAAGTTTAGTTATTTGTTGAAGTATACCTAGTCTTGCCATAAATATTGTAATAAAGAAAAAATATATTTTTTTTAACTGC
>NJDD01001608.1:4252-32936 GCA_002245505.1 Calephelis nemesis
CGCCCGAGTGTCTCTACACCTGCTCGCCGATACACTTCACCGTCCACCCGGGGGAGATACGTGAGTACCTACGACTGTGAAAAGTATGTGAACCATGAACAGCAAGTTACCTTGGACTAAAGATGCTTACGTTATCATAGTTATGACTGTAGTTTCTCCCTGGGTTGGTCCGGGCTCCTTTGCAGAATGGACCATCTGCCTTCCTGCCAGGCAGCTCGTAAAAGGCGAGCATAGGCTTAACGTCACTAGCACCGTGACATCTGACCAGGTGAGTTTGTGAGAGCAACTCACCCGGATTGGTACCTACCTACTTATTCCTGCTGCCATAACGTCATGGCGTGTTCCGGTTTGGAGGGTAAGGTAACCGGTAAACTTACTTTTGCTCGAGGTCTGACATCCCGGCCTTAAGTTGGCAACGCATCATTACCACCCTTGGTGTCTCGAGGGCGGTGTGAATTTCTTACCATCAGGAAATCCATCTGCTCGTTTGCCTTCCAATATCATAAAAAAAAGTTTGAACAGTAGTTTTTCCCAAATTGAATGGAAAGTTAGTTCATCTTTCGAGAATTGATTTATAATACGGCCAAGATAGTACGGTAGAGACATGACTCAAATGAAAATTTTAGTGAGAACATAGCTTTACGTACAAATCTTCACATTAAGTGCCTTACGTTGTAGGCAGAGAGTATCGAATGCTAAATGTCAAGATCCTTGCAGACCTGCCAGGCTTCTTCCACATTTAATATACTTTTCATACAAAGACGAAGGTTTCGGAAGCTGTTGACACTACCCGCAGATAAAGCTCGAGTGATTTCATTATGGAACGTCAACCTAGGTCTCCCAGGGTACCTTCATCCATCCACATTCTCATTCATTCATCCATCCATCTTTGTCAACGATTTCATATGACCCAACCAACGAACCAACTTTACATATTATACTCATGACACAAAAGTAATTTCGCAACATATTATAATAACATAGTTAAAGTGTAGTTTGAACGCGTTAGTTTTTCAAATCACCAACGGAATTTAAATTTTTTTGCAAAATAGCCTCGATCTTTCAATTTTCCATAATGGTTCACACACACATTCATCAAGTGTTTACGATTTATTTATTTAAAAATAAATAAAAAAATACCCCTGGACAAATCACACAAAGTAAGCAAATTATATGCTTGTGTTATGGGTGTTAGTCAACGATACTATTACATATAAATACTTAAATAGATACCAGAACAAATTTAATAAACACCCAGACCCGGAAATGCAGACATCTAAATGTTCATCACACAAATGCCTGCCCCCGTCGGGAATCGAGTCGGGAAACCGGAAACCTTGTCTGTTTGAATAATAAAATATGCAAACATTTAATATAATAACACTATGTGTAGGGAATCAACCAAATACGGGTTGTCCCATACCAGTATAAAAAAATGAAGCACCTATATGTATATTTTTTTAGTTATCGTGGACACAAACCGTTGGTATCACCAGACGAACGTGCTGCCCGGAGACATCAGCATCACCATCGGAGCTGAATACGACTAATGCTTACAAACCCAGTCACTGCTCGTTTACACATGCGATCGTTTAATTGATGCACGTTTTCATGTGTTTGTGTGAAAGCTACGGATCTAACAGTTTTGTTTCGTAATTGAATTACTGTCTTCAAGTGATTGAGAAAAATTGTTTCTATTCCATTCTAGAGGCAAACCTACAATTGGTTATTGCTCATTTACGTGACAAGAAGTTTATTATCGTAACTAAAATAGACTACATTTTTTGATCAAAACGATTAGCGCAGTTCAATTTCTCAGTTAGTAAATTTATCAAAATTTAAATTTTTTTGACAAATATTTAACTTCTTTAAGCCAATTAATTAATCTAACAATAGAGTCGAAAATTAATGTAGACGGTATATACTTTTCCAACACGTATTCATAAAAAAATGACGCACCGTTACCATTCATGGCGACGATTGTTTCTTACCATCAGGATGGCAACTTCTTGGCTACCGTATAACTTTTTTTTTATCTTAGAATGAGATAGAAACAATTGTTTAAATAAGAATTTAAATAAATAATAGTTTAATAATTGTTACAAATAAAATAAAGTTGAAATAATACAACATTTGTGCTAAGATAAATATTTATTTATTTCATACATTGAAGCTATTTCTTACTTAATGCAGTCTACATAGATAAGATTGGATTTCTTGTAACATCTAATTGTTTTAATTCTGCATTTTGTGTTTATATAAAAGAGAGCCTCCAAATGATAAAACCTTTAGATTTAAGTACATTTCAACTTACAAAAATGTGTAATAAAAATAAAAAAAATTACTTAACTCTCCTCCAAACGTCAAAAACGCTTCATGTGATGTCTTATACTTGGCCAACTATTTTGGCTACAATGCAAGTTTTTGCTCTTAAATTAATACTATTTTCAACAGATGCTAGACATAGCTATTATACACATTTAATGAGCATTTATAATATATGAGATTGAAATATAACATTAGATTAAAAAGTTTATATCGATTCTTTATTGGTATATTTCTACTAATTTTCATTAAAACAGAGATTAGTAATTTGTGATATTCTGAAACATTGAAGATTTTATCAACATGATCCATATTATGTACTTTTACTGTAGTATATATTTTAAATTCACTATTATCTACGACATATCTAAGTCGCTTTTAAACAATTGTTCTAGATAAATATAATTTTAATTATTTAATAAGTTCAATACTCAGAAATATCATCAAACTAGCTCGAAAGCATTGATATGCCGAAAACTAATTGATTTCACAAACAAAAAATAATTAAAAATCCCATTAATTTACAAATAGTTTTAAGTAGACACTTTAACAATATAAGTAGTACAATACTACATGCATATTTTTACTAAATTAAGAAAAATCAGTTTCAGATTAAATTTATTTATTCAATAATCAAATTCACTCATATATAATTTGATTTAAAATATTGATTTATTTACATGCATGAAATAATTTAGTTACTTATTTATTTCTAAAATAATATTTATAAAATTAAATATTTCATTCTATTATAACAAAAAATGGGTAAATTTTCACAGATTTTTTAATTTTGTACTTATATTTCCTATATAGAAAAAGCACATATAATAATATACTGTTTTTTAATAAACGCTATTATTTTAAGTTTATTTTTTTGCAGAATACATGCATCTCTTTCATTTTCATAACTGTGCGAAAGAGAAGAATCGACATTGTTATTTTTAAAGATTACGATTATCAGAAAGTTACATAATATGCACCCCTTTCACTATTATAATATGCAAAAAAGGGGAACCTACATATTATAATTAGACATACAATAATCAGATAAATAGTATAGAAGAAGTAACATGCATAGTAGATAGGAACATACATGTGTAGCGCGTGACGTACAGACATACAGGACAGAATTACTCTTCGCCCTGGCCCGCGGAGTCAAGGATCACTTCAAACGAGAACGGCTGGAACAGGTAACCCTCGCCTGAGTAGAACTTACTCTGGAACTCCACCCTGAGGACAGAACGAATTATTTTAAATATTGGTCTTATAAAGCATGACAAGAAAATTAACCACGCGTATCAGATTTCTTGCTGGTAAAAGACAACCGCAGCCCATATACAGCGTGGAACATGATGATGGCAAGCATTGACTCTATGGTTGCAGACAAATGAAAAACGGTGGTACCAATCCAAATGAGCTGTAGCACAGCACTGCCACCTAGTTATGAATGACTGAACTAGTGGAATATTTCAGTAATCTATTTTTTTAAGCACAACTGTGCGATGCGGTCGTAACATTCCAACGACAATTAAATACTTGTGGTATACGCGTAATTATTAGTATAACTAGCGGTCTCGGCGAACTTCGGACCATCTGTTCAGTTTGTAAGAAAAAAAAATAAAGTATTGTTTCTCCCCTTTCCAGTTTCCGCTACTTTCCGGTTTTTCTTTTCATAAGAACCTTCTTCTATCAATAACTAACAACAAAAAAAAGAACTAGCCAAATCGGTTAAGCCAAGTTATGCGCTTAGCAACATATTTAGCAATTCATTTTTATAAAAGAAATAAGTATGATGCTTTAGAAATTCGGAGCCAAAGCCTTCTTCACACTCGTTCATCACCCTGAGTTTCACACACCTTCCCTATGTCGCAGGACATAGGTGAAAGCAAAAAAGATGACAGGCTAGATCTCTGTTATTATCTAAGTATTATAGATTGCATACCAATGTAACCGAAGCGTGTGGAGGAAGGCGGAGAGCCCCTCCATGAGCACCAGGATGGAGACGGAGATGGCAGCCCAGCCGGCGAACACCACGTACAGGAATATACCGCCCTGGTAATCCGAAGACATCAGACCTGCAAGCCACATCATAGGCGTAACATCACCAGTTTTCGTCGTTTTTATGCAAGCCAGGTAGAACTAGAGTAACCTACGCTCATAACGCGTTGTCTGAAAGCAGTGCTATATTAATAAAGCTTAGGTTTGTACTGTAGGTGCAACAAAATCGTCTTTCGAGTTTACATATTAAAAATTCATAGTTCTACACTAACATCCATACTTCCAAAGTAATATTATAAATGCTAATATTAATAATATTATAAGTTTGTCAGTCTGTTGCTCTTTCACAGCTAAACGAACTTTTATAAAATTTTATATACATATAGCTAAACGATCCGAGTTCAAATAAAGACAGTTTTTTTTTCAAAAATCAATTCCTATAATAGGAGATGAAATATTGTATGAAAGTATTCTATGCTGAGCAAGTCTTAAGAAAACAGTTAGTAGCATTACAATTGCGAAATCCTCTTTATCTGTTACGCTTTCACGGCTAAGTCACAACGCCGATTTCGGTGAAATTTATAGTTAAACACCCGAATTATATTGCTATAATTATTTGTTTTCAAAATTCATCTTGCATAAAGATTATAACAGGGGTGAAAGTTTGTATGATAATCATTCAACGTTATCATTTGTAAATATCTCGTTATTTATGTTGTGTAGCAAATTGTTCATGCTGAGGACATAATATGTAAAGGTGTGTGTACTAAAAACTGTCACACACTTCTCGCCATAATACATAACAAGTGTTTGGAGGGTATGAGGTGTATACCTTTCCTTAGCAGCATGTTCCAGGCGACCTCGGCGAGCTGTGCGTGGGCGAGGCTGAGCGCCCACAGCCGCAGGTAGGAGGCGGTGTGCGACACGCTGCCCAGCACGTACTCGATCGTGTGGATCGCCTGTGACACATACATAACATACATTGTACCAACCGCACGCAACATTACTACGATTATATTTTGTTACAGGAGACATACCAAAAATTTTGATTTGTTCACTCTGCTTTTGAAGATTTATCCTGGACAATATTATTCCAACCACTTTATGGAAAGATTGAATAGCCAGTTTTTAATTTAATTTCTTCTTCTTTCGTATTTTTGAAAAAAAAAGTATTAGCGTACACAAAGCTACCACTCATAACATATTTTCGAGTTTTTTTATTCGAGTACATTTCTGACTTGTTTGTTTTTGTGAAGAAAATAAATGTCTAATATTTTAGTGTTTGGGTGGTCATTAAATTTATTTCCATACATTACACGAGGCAGCCAAAATCAAAGCCAAGGGCGGAAACCTACATGTGTCATAAAATATAGTGGTGTCAATTTAAAATGAGATAATGATAGTGACCTGATGAATGAAGACCTCTGTGATGTCCTCGTCGTGGTGTGCAGAGGCCGGGACCGCAGCCCCGCCCGCCGTCCCATTCTCAGCATTGCCTTCAATGCTCTGGTGGGTCTGGCTCTGCTGGAGAATGGCAACTTATTACTATTTATTTTACAATAACACAATACAATACATTTAGCATTCATCAATTCAATTTTCGCCTATACATAGCCGCTATAAATGTACTCCCTCTTGCACTCATTAAATAATTTCCCGTAGGGAGTAGTAAAGTCGTAGCTTTAATCAGCTCCCTGTATAGGTATATTATTCAGCTCAATGGGCTATAATAATGGATGAACGACTGAAAGACTGAAAAGTGTCCTCCAATGCGTGTGGCCACTCAAGGAACTTTTCTGACCCACAGGCAATCATTTCCGAAGTACTATCAGCAAAGCAATTTCATCTTAACAAATCCTGTTGAAAAACTTTCCACAGAATCACACTTCATTCCGAGTTATACAAAAATGTATATGTGAATATGTTTATACTTACAGCGCGTTCCTGTTGCTCCTTCATGATGAAGTAGGGCTTGCCGAACAACATTACTGGCACACAGAGCAGCGCTACTATTACGAAAATCTGAAAAAAAGTATTTAACTTTAAAATGTGCCAAACAAAATAAATAACTCCATACCTACTTCACAACAAAAACATTTTCCATCATATTTTAACTACCATCAAAGGCATTTGCATGTACGTATATGTGATCGTGGGTATGGGCCAGCTTGCACGTGTGCGTTCGAGCATATTTATAAGTGTGCGTGCGTACGAACGTATACGTACGCGTGCGTGTGTACGAGTGTTAATTCGCGTGTGTATCAAAGTGAATGTATAGGTGTGCGTGAGATTATTACCTTCTGTATGACGAGTTGTCCCGCATACATGGTGTCATCACACATGGGTCTCGTGTTGGGGTCGGTCTTGAACAGCATCATGTTGATGAACGTGATCAGGATGGACGGCGCGCAGTACGCACTTGTCTTGACGTATTCTGTACGTACAAAGAAATTAGTATAGTCTTACTCCAGTGTATTTTACCCTATGAATAACTGTATTCTTAATGTTAGTAAGCATATTATGCTTTTAAGTACGAATATAAAGATAGGTTCGACTAACCAGGATCGCCAAAGTGTCCAGGTGTGGGACCGTAGCTGGTCCACTTGATGAACATGAGCAATACCATGTAGAAGAAAAGCAGAGTCAGGAACATGATCTGTGGGATGAACTCCACGTACACGCTGATGCGGCGCTTGAAGTACCTGCGACACAACACATTTCATTTTAACTTTGTGTTATACACTATCAGACAATTTCTTAAAGTCATCAAAGAAAAATCTACATTTGATAAGTATGTAATAAACATCAGATTTTTTTTTTCAAATCGCAATTTCTCCGTAAACTTGACTGCATGTAAGCATTTCATGTCAAGAGTGGCTACCTTTTTTTCCACTTTAGATAGGAAAACAAGGGGGGTTTAAGGAGACTAACATTATCACTTTAACTAGGTACTTAATTCTTCAAATTAAAAATGATCAAAAAAACACAATTATTTTAATCATGCCTCTCAAACCGACTATGGAAAAAGATGGAGGTTATATGTTCGGCTCCTATATCTTGTTTTATGTGTGTTAATCGATTTCCCCGTAATTTCTAAACCGATTTTAAAAATAAGTAAGAGAACATCTGGGCCCGGTTATGGATCCGAGGCAAATACTTAATATTTTTTGTGTTCGTCGGTACGACTAAAGTAGTTTTTTTTTTCAGTTTTACTGTACTTAAATTACGTATTATTAGAGTTAATACGATAATAATTTACGTAATCTGAAATACAATCAATTATTGTTATTACAAAGAAAAAACTAGAAAACCAAATTAGATATATTTAGCTATGTCTTTATGAGATAACAAAATCTTAAAGACGTAAACGAGTAGATTAGTCCAGGAGAACGATGGCAAATGTACTCACATGTGATTCCACAGCGAGAGGCAAACACCGAACAACATATGGAACACACCGATGATGATGGAGATCTTCATTTTGTACGCGTTCATGAATATGATCTTATTCGCTTCGGCCAACTGTGAACAGAGAGAGTTGTTACTTTCCGCCTGGACTTTTTACCTGGATCGCTATGAGAAAATTTGTGCAATTTTTTGGAGTAACTTAATGTGATTTTTTTATAGCTAAAATTCGTGTCGCCGTCATAATATTAAAGGCACATAAAGTGAAGCGTATGCCGCTAACACAAGAAAGTTGCACAGATGGGAAAACCGGTATAACATTGGACTGGCGTTTAAAGTTATCACCACTGTGGTCAAGCGGTCCGGCGTCAGACTTGACTTCTCATTGTCCCGGGCTCGATTCCCAGGTCAGGCATCAAAAAATAAAAAATGTGTATTTTCAATATTCTAATTAAAAACAAAGTTGCTCGAGATCGGATAAGTGCCCGGTTGGAGATAGACTTTGAACCTATCGCATTGTAGGAGTTAGTATCTGCGACTAGTCGTAGGTGCCATGATTGTGACTCTGCCTACCTCTTCGGGGATATGGGCAAGAAGATACTTTTAAAGTTAAATGTGGGAAGTTGCTTGTCTGCCTCTTTTCCCTTCTGACAACACTCTGTAGGAAATTACCTATTCATGCTACAGAAATCTGTGTTTTCAGTGACATTTCTACTTTAAAGAGTATTTAGGACGGTGGGCTTGTTAAGGATTGTGGTTTTAGATTCTACTCTCTCTACCCTATATTCGACTAGCTGACCCTTCTTCTGACAAACTTCGTAACGCTTGACATTAATGCTTCGACAGTAGCGCAGTCTGTCGGATCCGATGTGAAACATTCCAAAATCAACAACTACTTATTATTAATATATTAATAAAAAAATATTTTTCAGGAGACCAAATTGTGAATCTAAACCATTCTCGAATTCCCTTGAACACACACAAAAAGTTTCATCACCATCGGTCCAGTCGTCTAGAAGGAGTTCAGTGACAAACACACGAACACAAGAATTATATAATTAAAGATATTCTAGACCCTAAGGAAACTATATCAAAAGTACTGACCTGCCAAACCGGATCAATACCGAAGGGATACGGTCGCTGGATGTAGTCCTCTGAGTCGGGGTTCAGTTGTAGCATTTTGTTGTCCTGCAGCGTGGACACATTGTAGTTATTGCGCCACGAAGACCCGAAGATGTTCAGACTCTTGGAGAATATGTCGTTGTAGATCAGACCCGTGTACATCGAGAACAGGCCCATCAGCAGAATTATGTAGCGGCCGCCAAAGAATATGTTCCAGATCTAAAAAGAAATTCGTAAGTTTTATATTAATTAGCCTGGTACAATTAACATCAGGCTTACTGATGGAAAGTGGAGAAAAAATCGAAGATAAATAAATATCCCAGGACAACTTACAAATATTAAAACTATCGTTAAAGTAAGCGAATTATATTATTTGTGTTGTTTGCTGCTACACGGTTATAATCTATAATATATTAATAAGTGATGCTTTCGAACCCTTTTTACGAAAATTGATATTATTATTATTATTCTTAAGAGTTCGTGTAAGACCTACCCCAAGGGTCACTGCGCTAACTAGATCTATTGTGATCACAACTCTTAACCTTTAAGCTTAGATCAATAACGCAAGGCCGACAGTTTCTAAGAACTGTATAATGCTCTTGGGATTGATCAGCTTAAGATCTTGGGGATTTATTAAGTGCCCCCCAGTTGCTTACTTCTAGCCTGAATGAACGCAATTTTACGAAAATTGATAGGACGTAGGAGCATAACATTTGGCACTTATAGTTTATGTGTAAGAGAAGTGCAGAACGCTCATTGTTTTCAATAATAATACAAAGTACTTTAAATCAATAAATAAAACATTACCCACAGTACCATGCAATTGACAGACACAAACAAATATGTTGATGATAACGATAAAAGATAACAGATGGCACACAAAAAAGTTTGGAAACAAAGTAGTTGGTCTTGAGAAATGAAGATGGCGTTCTTATCAACAAGATATTAAAATTTATTATGGTCGAATTTCGACCAACGGGCGATCACTAGTACATAGAAATACCCTGTAAATACAGTCATCGAAATGTTCCTCACGCAAATGCCTACCCCCATCGCGAATTAAACCCGAGGCTCACGGTTGGTCAGATCAGTTAACCGTGTACGCTAGCCCCTGGACCAACGAAGCGGTCAAAATAAAAGTGTACCAAACTAAGAAATTCACTGTATTATTCTTTAGGAAACACCCTTCTTGGTAGAAAATTTCAGACCTTAGCCGTTCGAATAATAAAGCAGAAGCAAATCTCTTAGGGTCACGTGCAGACGGTATCAACCAAATAGGCGTGACACACTGACATCCTTATTCTTGGCTAAGCAAAAAGTAGAAAGTATAATGCTGGTAGAATCAGGCACCTAGGTTCAAAGAGTCGGCATACACAGTGGGTTAGTATCTGTTATGCCCTCCCTTGCTGGTCATGATCGGATCAACAGGAGGCTAACAAGCATCTACGAATTGAATAAAAGATATTTCCACTTCAACTTAACCAATTTTGATAAAATATAGCTAAGTTTTTATTTACTATAAACCTAAAATTTAAAACACTACCAATTTTTAAAAAATACATACAAAAATATATGGACTTACATACTTGACACTCTGATCTGTATAAGGGCATTAATACTTATTTATACGTTGCTAATAAGGCAGTCTTAATCATATAAGGCATTATATATATTTGTATCGATGTAAAGCGACTATATACTTATTTAATCGAATAATATTTCAACGGAAATTGAACTATTGACACGTGTGTAAATTGAATATACCGCGGTGGTGAAATATTGCGTACTTATATAAACACTACATAAACATAAATAAATATAATGTTTATTTAAAGCCTGCGTGCCTTTTACTATAAAAATAGTTGATGTTGAGAATAGAGATGGGTATTTTTATAGAAATTTGCATAATTACTGCAAGTTCTTTTGTGCTGTCGTACTAATTAAATGAACATAGACTAAATACGCCAAGGTGTAGGTTATTATCTTTTTTAGAACATGTTCGTTTCGATCAAGTTTAGTGCCGCAAGTTTAATATTAGTTACGCCAGTGGTGGTGATTCTGTTGTTCGCAAACTAAACTTATTTCAGATGCATGCTACCTTTTTCAAATCAAACAAAAACAAAAGAGATGGAACATTTTAGACATTTCAGATTAGTCCGGACATGTCAAATTGTGATGATGATGAAAACGTTGATTAATAAAATCAACGTTTCCCGAGTGATAGATTAAACGTCTGTGGAAATGTCGTGTACAGACTAATCTGACACCACTAAAAGTGTTTTGTTTCTTTCTATTACTTTCGTTGAAAGAAGATAGCGATAACTTAAAAAAATAACGAGTGTGCTTCAAAATTATCACAAGTATCATGTAAAAATATATGTGCAGAAGAACCTCGCTGTCGATCTTCTTGGCTTGCAGCGGCTTCTCCTTGTAGCACATCCAGAACCCGAAGATGGCCATGAGCGCGCCGTGGCCGAGGTCGCCGAACATCACCGCGAACAGGAACGGGAACGTGATTATCGTGTACGGAGCTGTGGACACACAACTTGAGTGGGTTCAACGAGAAAAAACTTTCTTTTTCAACTAAATAACAGTTACTTATAAAAAATGCGGTGTGTGTCATAAGGTAAGTTCGCTTTAAGAGAATATCATGTCATCAACATTCCCTGCGGGCTGCGACCAATCACATAGCAGAAAATTTAAGCTTAAACATTTTTGTCTAGCTTTATTGGAACATATTACATTTAAATAATTTCGTCTAGTTATTTTAACGTGAAAGGTCCCTTGAATCATCTAAGGTTCAGCTGTTCAAAATTACCAAATTTTATAATAATAATCGTGAGAATTAGAACACACAACAAGAGAATAAGAACTGACCAGGGTTGACTTCCCGGTAGGTGGCAACACCGTAGGCGTAGATAAGGTTCTGAAAGGCGAAGGTGAACTTGTTGGTGCGGTTATACGTGGGTGGATCTTCCGCAGTCTCCATCCGGTTCAGAATCGGAGGCACCGAGCTGCCACTGCGTTCCTGTGAACATCAATACAGTAATATTATAACATCAACATAGTAATAGCACTGGTGACCCATATTGTAGTAGAATATGTTAAGCATTGTTACCTATTCAAAAAATTGGCAACCAATTCCGTTATTTCCAGTATCTAGCACCAAGGCCAAATTAAAAACCAAAACATTTAAAAAAGTATTCTCACCGTTCCTCGTCTCAAAGCAAGCTGAATAGTTTCCATGTCCAAAGCCGGCACCCAGCATTCTGCGATTAAGCATTTCTGTGTGACGTCCAAGTTGAACAGGTTCAGGGTGTGGTAGATGGCTTTAATCTTGCGTACTTTCACGAACCAGTTCTTGATGTTTTTCGCCGCAGCTACTAGCACCCTGTGTCTGTGATCTTGGGTTTGGCCAAGAACCTACAAAATACAATGATAGTGGTGGTCATTTTAAATCAACCTTGAAAAGTGGAAGGGTTATATTTTCAGCGAACAAGCGCACGGCTCTTCTAATTGTAAGAGATAATCGTGGTCTGTGGCATCTAAATATATATTTAGGACACTGGCATTATGGCGGGAGGAAAACAATAGATCCCTACCCTGACAAATTGGTAGTCTGCACTGTACCCACCAATTGTATCCATGCTCACTTCTTACGAGTTCCTTGGCATGGAGGCAGATAGTCTATTCTACAACACTATACATGTTCGATTTGTATTTATTAATGCATGTTAATATATTTATCCTTCAATTAATAACCGATTTTAAAATGTCTTATTTAACTGAACGGGAGTACTACCTTGATATTTTATCATCAGATTCAGGATTGGACAAATTGGAAAAATTGGAAAAAAAGCGAAGCTGCTGCCAACATTTGCAATAAAAACTTGCAATAAAATAGGGTAAACGTGGCAATCTGATTTCAATAACGTTGAAAAATGTATGCTCAACGGATAATAAAAATACCAGATTTGTTAAGGTTTTTTTTTTGCATGTGACAATACTTTTTCCAATTCGATATTTACTTTTATTTTCAATGCAATCAGGGTCACTGCATGCGTAAATCACCTCCCCCAGAGAATCTCAGCTTCCGCACCGTATTAAGGCCGTATTACAGCCATAAAGAAGACAAGCATGTGACACAACGTAATTACCGTCATAAAACACTGATTATAAATAACGATAATCTGGCGGCCACGCGTGTGACAGAGGCCGACTGTATGATACTCTGACGTGTGTTAATGACGGATTGTTTTTGTAATTATTGTAGTATTGCGTTAGTGACGTAACAGTTGCGGATGTTCGGTATCCAAGAGCTTTTCTTTCTTTCTTTCTTTCTTTAATTCTTTATTGTACACAAGAAGTCAAAAAACAAGTAAATATGTAAATTTATACAAAAGACGAGCTTATCTCTAAAAGAGATTTCTTCCAGCAAACCCAAAATAGAGAGAGTGTGTCCATACTATCCATACTCCATTAATGCGAAAGTTTCTCTGTTACACATTCACGTCTAAACCGCTGGTCCGATTTCAATGACATTTGACATGCATATGGTTAAAGACCCAATTTTAAACTACCTAGTTTTTTTTTCAAAAATCAACCTCCAAAAAACTACAACGGTGAATTGAAGTACATATGTGATAATTATGTTGAAGTTAACCAAAGCCATTTACTCCATACTAATATTATAAATGCGAAATCTGTGAGTCAATCACGCTTCCATAACTAAACCGATAATCCGTTTCAACAAAATTTTATACGCATATAATTTTAGATCTTAGTTTAAACGTAGGCTACAAAAGTCAACCTCCAAGGGACCACAATGGGGGAAGAAAGTTAGTATGAAAAATGTATCTTCTTCACGCGCATATCCCCGAAGAGGTAGGCAGAGGCACAACCGAGGCACCCACGACTAGCCGAAGACACTAAGTCCCACAATGTGATAGGTGGCAAGCCTATCGCCATCCAAGAACATTTCCAATTCCGACCAACATTTTGTAATTAGAAAAATCCAATTTTCTTTTTGTTGGCCGACCCGGGACTCGAACCCGGGGCCTCATGCAGTCAAGTCCAACACCCGGTCCGCTAGACCACAGAGGCGACACTGAAGGTAAAATTAACCATAGTCATTATCCTAAATAACTTTTCTTTGCCGAAGTATTCGCGAGTTAACAGCTAGTGGTCTATAGTTTCACTGTCAGGATTTGGTACAACTTCATTATCACGTTAGGTAACTTGAACACTTTCACATTATATTAGGACTATAATTTAATTGTGAAGTAGTTAAAATTACTAATATTTATTACTTTTAGGTATAATTGAAAGTTTGACAAGTTTCACAGTTTCGATTTGGTAAAGATGCCGGTAAATTTATAACGTTTGAGACTTATGATCCTAAAAAGGGCTACCCATAAAGATACCACGTTTAAATCTCAGGCAACGCGTATTTCGAAGCGACAGAAAACGTCCAATATATTAAAAAAACTGCGAAACAGTTGACCAATACCTAGCTGTCATAAAGAGATAGCTAGATGGTTAATTTAGCTTTAGGTGAATTATTTGCAATGCTATAAAATTAATCTGCTAAATGATATATTACCGTGTTCAAGTCCTCAATCCTGGTCATCACCCCCATGGCCATCTCGCGGCGGTCGGCGGGGGCCTCGGGGCAGGGGTAAAGTGTGGCGCGGAAACCTTCGCATATCTTCTTCACGCGGGTCTTCAGCTGGTCACCTTGGAAGAAGATGATGAACACCGATTTGTACACTTGATCCGACTGCAAAAAAAATATAGTAAGCGTTTTAAAATTTAAGTAGCGATGATCGCAATTATATGATCTTTTTATTAGTTAATTGTTTTAAAATCGTATTACTGTTTTTTACATAGCGGTGTTTTTGCTCATACCTATGTAACTTTGAAAATTATAGCTTAAATCTTAAGTTCGCAGGAGAAACACATACACGAAAGATTTAGACAATTACAAATATATCGTCACGCCAAGTTTCTAGTAGGTTAGGCAGAATGTATAGAGTGCCAAGTGTAATATACATAGCAGACTTAAGCAGCATCCTACACATTAATTATTCAATTGTTTTTTAATATTTGAAATAATAATAATACGAATGTGAATGGATGTAGGTACCAGGGAAAACTAGGTTTCAATTCCACAATCAAATCGCTAGTGTTTTATCCGAGGATGGTGTTAAGAGTCTTTGAAACCTACGTGTTTATACGAAAAGAGTAATGAATGAGGAGGAAGGACATCTGCAAGAATCGTGATATTTGGCTGATGCTCTTCGCCTACTCCGTAATGGACATAAATGGCCAGATCTAGAAATACATACATCTATACTCGACCGCCTCGTTGGTCAAATTGCATTTGTGTAATGAACATTAGATGTCTGCATTTCCGGGTCTGGGTGTTTATTTTTTTTTCTGGTATCTATTTAAGTATTAGAATCGTTGTCTAAAACCCATAACACAAGCTTATTATACTTTGGGTTTAGATTCAATTTGTGTTACTTGTCCAGGGATATTTGTTTATTTTTACACTCTAGCGAAACTACTAAACGAATGCTGTTTTGCATTAAGTAATCCTTTGTAAATTATTTGTGCATAAAAATAAATGAATAAATGTTTGAAACCAGAGTAGGGTTTCTACGATTGTTTAATTAAAAATAATCTTTATTTAAATTAACCTTTACACATTCATTTATATATATTCATTACACACAGTACTTTGATATTAAAGAACCATAATAATTACTGTAAATTACACCTAAATTACTATCAAAACTTAATAAGTTACAGCGTATGGAAAAACGAGAAATAATTTATATTTTTTTCACTTCATAACCCTAGTGTAGAGTCGCTATAAAAAATTCAGGTTATATAAATTATAGCTCTTTCAAACTACATTGTGTGGGCTAAGTTTTTTTATGATATAGGAAGGCAAACAAGCATACGGATTTTCTGAAGGTAAGAAATTCACGCCGCCTACAGACACCAAAGGTGGTAATGGTGCGTTGTTAAACAGAGGCCGGGATGTTAGGCCTCGAGCAAAAGTATGTTTACCGGCTACCTTACCCTCCGGACAGGAACACGTCAACGGCTAGCGGTAACGTTATGGCGGCAGTAATAGATAAACTCTACCACCTAGTAGGATGTAATTTATTTAAAAACACTTGTACTTTCCACAATATATTTTATTATTTTTTATTTTTATAATTTAGCCAACCGGTTTCGCTATACAAGCATCATCAGGGCTATATAACAACAACAACAATATAGGCTATATAACAAGTTATATAAATTAACAACAACAATATAGGCTATATAACAAGTTGTTATATAGCCCTGATGATGCTTGTATAGCGAAACCGGTTGGCTAAATTATAAAAATAAAAAATAATAAAATATATTGTGGAAAGTACAAGTGTTTTTAAATAAATTACATCAAGAATGGAATTCCACCAAGCTCCGACGATAAGAAGTATAGAATCTACCTAGTAGGATGTCACTCACTCGTCTTTTACGAGCTGCCTGGCAGGAAGGCAAATGGCCTTTTCTACATAAGAGCCTGGACCAACACGGGGATAACGGTGCGTTGCCAACCTAAGTTCTTAATAATGTTGTAAATATAAAACTCGTAATATCTGTACATGTTGAAAAAAAAGTTGCCAAATGTATATATATGTAATAATAAATTACAGGAGAATCCTGTCATTCACTTTCGTTTTGTTATTGAACATTCGGTTCTCAATTTAGCTCGAGTACTGATGTATTCCATGATGATGAACATAACAATACATAGAGATCTGGCCGTGCCGCCGCATCTATTAACCTCAAAGACAACAAGAATAATGCATTGAAAATCCCATAAATCAGGAAGTTAAATTACAGTGTGTATTTGTAAAATGTCCGGCACAAGGTCTCTCCGCATCTACAATCGATAGTGAACGAAGCCTTGACACGCCTTTCTATGCATTATGAAGAATACCTAATGTACCGGTTGATTTCACACTGAAGCACAGTACAAATATGAAACAGTTTGGAAATCGACATACGCATCGACGAGACCCCTAAGCGGTTTTCACGGTGCTATAGTGGCGAGTGTCCAGTCAAGATGTGCGTTCACGTTATTATTTGTTTGAGAGATGGTTTTAAAATGCTAGGAGCGTATTCGTCTTTAGCTGGGATTAATCGACATTCGACACCATGACACTACCTACTAATATTAGTTATAAACTACGTAGTTCCCCGTGTTGGTCCGGGTTCCTTTGCACAATAGACAATCTGCTTTCCTGACAGGCAGCTCGTAAAAGGCAGATCATAGCCTTACCGTCACTAACGAAGTGACATCTGAGTCTACCACCACCTAGGTAGAGTTTCACAACGAATCGCTTAGATTGGTACCACCGCTTTACCTGTTCCTGCCGCCAGTGCTTGCCGTTAGCATGTTCCGGTTCAAAGGTAGCCCGTTAAATTCCTTTTGCTCGAGGCCTTACATCTCAGCCTCAGGTTGTCAACTTACCATTACCACCTTGTTGTCTCTAGGCGGCGTGAATTCCTTACCATCAGAAAACCCAACTGCTTGTTTGCCATCCAATTTCATTAAAAAATTGCATTTCAATTGATAAAAATAACATGACTACCCCATTGCTTAAACGGAGTATTTTGACAATTAGGTTTAGTTTACATACTGTTCACAATTATTGTACAGTAACTAGAGTATTATGCGAACTTGAATTAAGTAAACTATCCTTGAAATTACAGTTACATGTCTACTGGTGTAGTACATTGGGCCAAAGTGTTAGCCCAAACATTTGGGAGACCATATCGCACCTTCAGTAATATAAGGGCCCAAGTAAAAATTTTGGCATACTGGGATTTTGAATGATAAAGGCACAAAATGATATTCTCTTCTAGTTAGCTCTAGCAGAAAGAGAAAAAAGATAAGAACGACTCGGTAATTATATTTGTTTTAATACATGAATAATATCGGAAAAAATACGTATAACATAAAATAAATAAATAAGTATCCTTAAACACGATTTCCCAATAAAGTAGTTTTTTGGACAGTGCCCTTATATTACTGAGGCTGCGATATGACAGATCAGACGTAATAGACCTACTTGGCAGAGTATTAGAGCATTTTATTCCAAATGGTGCTAAACCATTTTAAAACAGATTTACCCGAAAATATCATGGAATTAATTGCAAAAAGTTAACATAAGTCGCCAAAGCATCATCAGCGGTGCAGAAGTGAAGCAATATTTGATGCTACAATAATTATCATCACGAGGTGACATTATGAGGGCACATTTATTCCTCGTGTTGGTTAGGTCTGCTGAGTAGAATAGACCACCCGCCTCTGTCAAGCACACCGAAAGAGGCAAGCACAGGTTAAAATATAGGTTATCACCATCAAAACCACTGGCGGTAGAGTGCTGTGCAGCAACTTGCCCGTGAAGTATCTACAGCTTTACCTATTCTTACCGAGGGTAGAGAGCCCAGGAGGACTCTTGCCATCAGGAGAGCCGTTTTTGTTTGCTGGCCTCTCACATAAAAAACAAAACGTGTGCGACTTTGATGTATTCAAACGTTAGATGTTAGATATAGGCCTGTGCAAGTTGCAATGTTTTTTTTTACTAATAACGAACATTGCAAAGGCACTATTGTTGTCAGGTTTGCACTGTCACGCCTACACTGCTAATTGTTTGAAATCAAGTGTGTCACTGATCGATTTCGATTTTGAGCTCAAATGATTATTCTATATTTTCAGTAAACACTTTATCATGCAACTTATTAACCGACCCCAACAAAAGAGGTTCTCAATTCGGCTATATTTTAGTAACCCGATTACTCGGCCTATAACAAACGAATTTCAATGGTCCTTTTTAAAGAATAGGTCATGATTTCAATTATTTTAAGTCCCATATTAATTTTTATCATAACTTAGATATTGATAGATTTTCATAATGATTTAGATAACCACACATATAAGTGAATCGCTCTCCGTACCTAGGGTGGTACGGAGAGCGATTCATCCCTTCGTATTCATTCCCTCCGTATCGGAACATGGCACTGTCATTATGGCGACATTATGAAGACAGCTAAGGCGGTACATTCCTACCTGGCAAGTTGCTTCACGGCACTCTATAGCCAGTGGTCTTGTTGATGTGACCTATTTAAATTACACTCGTATCTTACCTGGCAAGAAGGCAGGCGGTCCATTCTACACAGGTTTTCTACTTTTGACCTGAACCATTACTGAAGAAAACTCTACACCTTGATCTCGCGATTGGAAAACCACTAATTGCATGAGCAATTACGATGGAATATAAAATTACTGTTAAGTCATACGATAGGGTTAATAAGTACAAAAATAATGCTTTGAGGGTTCAAAAATCAGATGGCAAGTTTCGAGCAAAAGTAGTTAGGTATGGCCTTCACGCTTTGCTTTTTTTTCGTTTCGCTCGTCTTGACGGGGGCAGTCAAATACTTCCAAATTTTGAAACTAAACTGATGGTATATTTAAAAACATGAACACTTACAGATGAAGGATCCTCCAATGGCGTTTCAATCTCAGCCTGTCGGAGGAACACGTTTCCTCTGCACGCCCTCCACAGCATGCGCTCAAACGCCGGAATGCGCTCGCGCAGGATTACGCCAGCGACGAAACTGTGCACATACAAGTAATTAGAAGAAACTCTTTTCAAAACTCTCCTCCCATTCCCGACTACTGTCACATAGAGCCCAACTATCAATAAAAAAATCTCAAGGTAAAACCTTAATATTCAAAACAATACATTTAATAATGACTATATTCATCTATTTATATTTATTGAGTTTTTCAAACATACTGTTACATATTTATTAAAAAAAAAAACATAAAATTTTGTTGTTGCAAAAACATTGATTTAGCGCACAGCGCTGACATCGCTTTATTCGTACTGTAATCGTAGATGCGATTAGTCATTGCCATGGCAACAATATCCACGTCCGATAAAAAAAGCGTATATACCTAGCACAGAGTACACCCCTAATACCTAGTCTCTTTTACGCAAAAGCTCGGCTCTACTGCCGTATTTCATAACTTTTGTGTACTCATAATTTTCGCTATGCATCTGCACAAAATTGATTTTTATTATCTTTCTTATTGATTGCAAGGATCTAATAATTTACTTTACATATAAATACTTCAAATATTGTGTTTTCAATACCCAATTTGGGCTTTTTGAATGGTTGTCACATATTGTAAAGCAACAACTAAATAATTATAATTGAAGATCAATGACAGCAATGTAGCCAGAGGATAGTAAATCCAGTCAAATTGGGTTCGAACTATTTTTTTCTTTACAATATGTATTCACCCGTTTGTAATTAAAAGAATGAATAAAAAAGAAACGCTGATATGAAACAAAAATGTCCAACAAACAGTATTACTAATGCCTTAACCAGTTTTAAAAGTTATCCGGTAACTTTTCGTCAGAAAATGACTCAATGGAAGTTTTAGAAATAATAATCATATTATTAAATCTTTGCGAAAAGTAATACGAATATAACTGAATATAAAACCAGAATAATTTTTAATCAAATCCCAAATAAAGCAATTAACTGCTAATATGCTAAGCTAATGATCATAAAACTATTCAGTCGATAATATTTAGGTATTATAAAATAATTTAGGTACAATATTAATTATCTGTGAGGGGATTTCCCTGTAATTTCAAAATAAGTTAGGTTTCAGCAATTTAAATTAGTTTACCTTTTAACAGATATATAATATACATATCAGTAACTAGCATTTCAACTGATAAAAAAAGTAAAGTATCTTTACGCCCATATACCCTAAGAGCTAGGCAGAGGCACAACTACTAGACTAGCCGAAGACACTAAGTCCCACAATGTGATAGGTGGCAAGCCTATCGCCAACTGGGCACATATCCAATCCCGAGCAACGTTTTTTTTAATTACAAGATTGGAAAAACCCAATTTTCTTTCTGTTGCCCGACCCGGTAATCGAACCCGGGACCTCGTGTCGTCAAGTCCGACAGCTGAACCGATAGACCACATAGGCGAATTTCGTTTGTGTTTTGACATAAAATTATATTTTATTGAAATTATAATGAAGTTTCATACTATTCTTTTGCAATGATCTAAACTTAAGGAATAAGAAAGAGAAAACAATATTTATAAAGGCATAAGATTTTGTTTGTTTGACATTAGTATCGATTCTGTTGCGCACAGGACAAAGTAACCAATATCTTCTATCAACAAAAGCAAAAGAAAGAGATTATTATTCTTAAGACATGTAGCCAAAAATCTTTAGGTACCTACCACGAAATATGACTATTGAAATTAGTATACCTAAAGAATGACAATTTTTTTTTGATTTTTATAAGATTGTCATACACATTGAATCTTCTCTCTTCTTTCTTCGTATCGTCGAGAGCAGATAGCATTAACAGTAACTTTATACAATGCGCAAATAGAATCGATATCACTATAATTTTAATAAAAAAGTTATCTAATCTTAAATAAAAAATATATACAAGAATGTGTACACTCCCTCTTATTAATAAGCAAGAAGTACTTACAATAACTTTTTACATTTAGAATTTGAATGGCTAGGCTTTTCTGTATTTCTTAAATATTTCTGTCCAGACATATTCAAGTAGTAGATGTTAATAAATATTGGTGTAATAATTGTAAAAAAGGGTATATAGAAAAAATAAATACCTACTTTGATACTAATCTTAAAAATTAAAAAAAACAGTGACATCGTCAACACAGAAAATGCCTCCGGCTTTAATCGCAGACAATTAAAAGTTCTAGAATAGCTTGGGCGCGTTCTAGTAATGATCCCGTCAGTATCATAACATGAACGTAGTGAAATCAATGTTTATCAATAAGAGGAAGCCATGAACCTAAATTCACATTTTCGTACTGTGCTTTTCTTTCAGATCTATGTACTGTGCTTTTCTTTCAGATTAACGGATACACTAAAAGTACAAATTTTCTATTTCAAAAAGACTGTGGAATGTGGAAACATTCAAACCGGTAGACGACAGCTTGAATGGTATTATGCGACATGGTACCATTTATAATCTGTAATTATTATCATCAACATTTCCCTTTAAAAGTCCGCTGCTAAGTCCTCACGCTTCTTCACCTGCAGTATTCACTTTTTTACTGATAGTTTAGTATAATGATCCATAATACACCCGGTGGAAAATAAAAGAGTCGAAGGTGCAATAAATTTATCTTCAAAATGCTTTATTTTTTTAAATATATATGAAGAAAATTTCTGTTTTGTTCAGTTCGAGCGGTAAAAGTTCAAAAAAAAGAAATACATACATATATACCTTTATATGTTCGGGATATTCCAAATATCAGCCCTAAAAGTACGTCTCGAATCTCCGATAAGAAACGGAGTGAGATGACGGATTCTCGGGACGGGATAACGTCCACCAAATGTACGTATGACGTCGACAAGTTTGCGACCTTTTCGACGATCCTTGAACATATTCATCCTCTCAATTGCTACTTTCGCTTCTTTTGAGGAAGTTTAGGGGAACAAAAAATTTAATTTTTAAATATTACATTATTGCTACAAATAAAATATATTAATTACATTAATAAGCACTGCAAAATCTTGGAAATGTCGTTTAAATAATATTTAAGTCTAAATCTACTCATTCATAAGGAGATGATTACACTGTAATAAAATGTTGTAAAATATAGAAAAAAATTTAAAAGTAAAGGTAGCTGTTAAGAGTTTTAAAAGCGAATTGGTACTTGTGGCTTAATAAAACTCATGTTTTAATATATTTTTGGCTCATAAATATTTCATTTACGTGTACACTCGTGTACTTACTTAAACACTAAAATGTAAATCTCGCACATTAGCAACGATTAATTGAAATTCCCACTTTGTCTCTAATTATGTTTTGTACCTATGAAATGATTTATTAAAATTACCAATTCTAATCTCACGAAAATAAAAATTAAGCTTGACTAAAGATTTTAAATGCTCTCTTAAGTTATTGCAAAAATACTGGCCAAACGGTAAACCTTAATTAGTGTCAATTCTGATACACATTGGTGATAATTATTTTGCAGTGCACTTTCTAAGCAAATTTTAACTTTTTGCTACATCTTGTAAACGAAAGTATAATAATTATACTTATAAAATAACATGTCCTGACTGACCGACAGATTCATCATCGCCGAACAGAAACTGTCCAAGTTACAGCCATGAAATTTGGTGAGTATGGTCGTTTTATTAAGTAGATACCCACTAACAGAGGATTTTTAGAAATTCTTTCCCATAAGGGTGTGAAATAGGGGTTGAAAGTTTGTATGGGAGACCGTCATTTTTTAAGTTAGAAACACGAAACTTTATTTTTGGGCTACTTATTAAAACATAGTAGATACGAAATAAAGCGTTTCTGGAAATTCTTCCCCAAAGGAGGTGCAATAGGGGATGAAAGTGTGTATAAAAGTCCTTATTAATAAGTTACAATCAGTAAATATATTAACTACTACGCGAGTAACAGCTACTCTATGCATATAATAAATCTGTAGAAGGGTCAATTCTGAAAATATTACAAAAAATAGCAGGGGCTGTTACTGGATCGATACCAAACCTAAATATTTGATTTAAAAAAAAATCTGTCTGTATGTTCAGGCATTACGTGAAAACTAACGGTTGGATTTCTATGAAACTTGGTATAATATACCTTATTATCCTGGGCATAAAATGGGATACTTTTTATTCTGGCAAAATACGTAGAAAAAAAAACAAACCTTAACTTTTCAGTTTTATCACGCGAAGACCGACATCCGCGCCGACGGAGGTGCGGGCGGAAACTAGTACATAATATAATTATCGTTCAAAACGTCACAAGATGGAATGTCCAGATTAATCTTGCATGTCTGAAATGTACCAAAATGATGGCATACATATTAAATTAGTTTAGTTTGTGTTTAGCAAAATAGCTACCATTGCCTAAACTTATTTATTTTAGATGTATGTTTTCTTTTTCCAATGAAATAAAAACTAAACATGTGTAAAATTTTAATCGTGTCAGATTAGTCAGCACATAGCAACCTACATATTAATAAGTACCTAATATGTGATAACAACTGGTTAGGTTTTAATTGACGTAATATTCCGACGTATAGATTAAACGTTTACAAAAATATCAAATATAACTAATCGGAGAGCACTAGATACACGTGTTTTGTCTCATTCTATTACTTGCGTTGAAAGATAGCAATAGCTTGAAAAAAATTTGTTACTTTGCATTAGAATCACCATTATTGGCAACTAACATTCGAAACCAAATGGTAAGAAAAAAATTAAGAAATCCCATATGTAATAGGAAATCATATCTAACAATAAGGAAACCATAATACGTACTGTGTCTATCGAGATCTAGGATAGGACTAAACTTCCGAGTAATGGCTAGTTACTTAACTAAAGAACCAATAGACTAGGGTAGAAGCCTTTAAAAATAATAAAAAGTGAAATAAAATAGTAGTAGGATGAAACCCATTAGAAAAGGAGGAGAATATGATCGAAATGAAAGGAAAAATAAATTACGGTCGATCCGAGTTCGGAAAGTGGGAGGGGGGGGGTTAAGGGTAAAAATGGTTTATCTTGATTTCCGGCAAAACTAAAAGTCCTATCGAAAAAAGTCACATGCCAAAGTTGTAGGTAATAAAAAGATCTAAAACTTTTGTTTTAACACTTTTTTCACATAACCTCAAAATTTATGTGAAAAATTCAAAAAACCAAGTTTTTGGTTTTTTATTTTTATCTTTTACAAAAATTTCTTTTTTTTAACGAAATTTGGTGAAAACTTACCTTTTTATGTCCCAAATACGCTGTAATTTATTTGATTAAAAATGTTTATTTTTTCACCTTATTTTGAATTAATATCGAAAAAACACCCTAATTTTCAATCGAAAAGTCACCCGTCAAAATATCAGCTTTTTTCAAAAAGTTGGTATGTTTTCTGTTCGTTGAAATCTCTACTTTTCGATGATGAAAAAAAATATATATGTTACTATAGTAAATCTTACAGAAAATGCATAAAATCGAAAAAAACTCGAACCGACGTCGGCTAGTCGCACCCACTACTAGCCGAAAACCCTAAATCCCACAATGTGATAGGTAGCTAGCCATCGCCAACCTGCACATATCCAATCTCGGGCATTAGTTTTAGTAGAAAATTGATAATACACATTATCTATTTTTTGTGGCCCGACCGGGGATTTAAACTCGTGACCTCAAGTCAACTGCGATGCCGGACCGCTAGACCACAGAGATGATATTATAGACATTTAAATAGTCATTAGGCAGATTTAGATATGAGAACGGCAAACGAGTCGTACAGAAAACCACCATTACCATCTTTGGTGTCTCTAGGCGGCGTGAATTTCTTACCATCAGGAAATCCGTCTGCTTGTTTGCCTTAACATAACATAAAAAAATCTACCCCATAGCAAATTGTCGCGCCAATGAAGCCTGACTGATGGTCGTTGGTAGATAAAGTAAGGAGTAACGCCTCTGTGGTCTACCGGTATAAGTGTTGGACTTGACTTATTGAGGTCCCGGGTTCCAATCCCGGGCCGGGCAACAAAAATAAAATGTGGTATTTCCAATTTTCTAATAAAAAAAAGGTGCTCGGGATTGGTCATGTGCCCCGTCGCGTCGGCGATAGGCTTGTCCAATCCCAAGCAACATTTTTTTTTAGAAAATTGGAACCTATCACATTGAGGGACGTCGCGTTTTCGGCTAGTCGCTGGTGCCCTGGTTGTGCCCCTGCCTACCCCTTCGGGGATATCGTGAAGATACTTAATAGTTGGTATATATTATGGCTTAAACAAACATTTTGCAAAAACAGGTTGTAAGGATCTTATTAAAATTTGTAGGTCACCTTCAAGTTTATGCAAATTAAATATTAAAACTATAAACCAAAAACCAAATTTCAAAAATCGAAATCTTGGAAGTTCGATCAACAATGATGCAAGTATTTTAATAGCTCTTTACCGGTTGCGTTGGAAAAACCAACACACCTAATTGTTATTAAGGCACCCGTCATCACATTCAAATATGTAATGAATATTTCCTTATATCATAATAGAATACGTAAAACGCTTTTTTTTCTAATATCTACTCTTACGGGTTATTTGGTGTTTTGTAATGGCTGTAAAATAATTAACAGCCTATTTAACATTAAATCTTTATTTAGTCTAACTTATGAATATTCATTTTTGCATATGACATACCAATTATTTTAAAGGTTAGAAACAGCGGTCCTAAAGGGGGGAAACTGTGTTAAGCGGGTGCCTGCTTAACGCAAACTGACGCGAGACGAGAGTTGGGTATGTCAGAAAAAGCATGAGAATAGGATAAACCTGTGGTGTAACGCTCCCTAACCGCATTAATAACATTGATATCCGAGAAAGAGTGGGATTGAAAGAAAGTGTTGGTGTTAAAATGAGAAAGGGCATGTTCCGCTGGTTCGGACATGTAGAAAGAATGACAGATGAAAGATTGACAAAGCAGATTAATATACAATGCGAATGTGGATGGGACCCGGAGAGGGGGATAGGAGACCTAGGTTGACATTCCACAATCAAATTAGCCGAAGGTAGGGTAGGGCATGAGTCTCCGAAACCGACGTGTTTGTATGAAAAGGGTAATGAATGGGAAGGAAGCAAGACAGGTTTGTCAGAAACGTGAGGTCTGGTACACGATACTCTCTGCCTACTCTGTAAAAGACTTAGTGTGAAGATATAAATGTATGCATTATGTATTTAGGTAAATTTGTATGTATGTATGTATGTATGTATATTGATGGTAATGTTCGCTTTTTGTACGTTTTAATTTGGGTATATTTTATTATTTAACCAAGATTTTTGTATTTATATATTCCTCCCAATCTTTCTTTAATTTCCGTGTACACTACACGATTTCATAATTAAAATAACATTTTTATATTCCATTCTTAAATTTATTTTTCATAAAATTATTCTCCATTTTTGCATCCCTACAATCATCTCGACTGGTTTGAGTGTTAGAGGATGCTGAATGTGACATTAAGTCATCTTTTGTACATTATTAGTGCACAAAAAGTTTCCCCGTGTTGGTCCGGGCTGCTTTGCAGAATAGACCATCTGCCTTCCTTGCCAGGCAGCTCGCAAAAGGCGAGCATAGGCTTACCGTCAATAACACCGTGACATCTGACTAGGTGGTAGAGTTTTGCAGCGACTCGCCCGGATTGCTACCACCGCCTTGCCTATTCCTGCCGCCATAACGTGTTCCGGATCGGAGGATAAAGGATAAGGTAGCCGGTAAACTTACTTTTGCTCGAGGCCTTATATCCCGACCTCAGGTTGGCAACGCACCATTTCCACCTTTGGTGTCTCTAAGCGGCGTGAATTTCTTACTATCAGGAAATCCGTCTGCTTGTTTGTCTTCCTATATCATAAAAAAAAAAAAATACAAAAAAATAAGTAACGACAAAATGACTCTTTTCTTCATAATAAGCCTATTGCCTATTCGTAATTAAAAAAATCTTTCATTAATATAGAAAATATCTACCGCACCCATTACCTAAAATCAACAATCAAGACTTTCTGACATTGAAATTTAATCTTATCAATATCAATGTTAGTAAATTGTATTTTTTTTTCCATTTCTAGTACCGGGTGATAAGGTAACATTTGTAATGAGATTCCTATTGCGGTATAATAGTGATAAACGTTAAATCACCACAGATGCGTCAGTTATGTAACGCCTCGGTTTACTTACCGTAAGTCTACCATGAACATCTTTTGGTATCGAGTAGTTAAATCGAAACCAGGGTATCGACAGAGTGTGGAGAAGTACTAACTACAGTGTGATCCTAGCTCTTTAATTTTTATGGGGTTTTAAAGGCAAACGTGCATGTGAATTTTAAGATAAAATGCACACCATTGACGTATCAAAGATGTTAATGGTGCATTGCCAACTTGATGCTGGAATGGTAAACCTATTGCGTAACTTGGTGAGTTTGTTGGTAGCAAGGTTGTTACGTCAAGCAACGACATTACGACACTAGCAAGAGTTCGATGTATGGTAGCAAAACCACCCAAATAAAATTAGTTTGGATTTGTTGCATTGGAATTTTTTTCGAAACGGAATTCCGTAACAAAATTTTGAATGTATACGTGGTAGGCCTTATGAGATACTTAGTAGAAAAGCAGTTCCCCTATATACTTCAAAGTAGCTCGGATGATAAGGGTCGACCCGGGGGTCATACAGACGTATTTGATAAATAATCTATTTCCATACTTCCAAGCAATACTCGCGTTGAGATCATTCACTCAACAGTTACTGTAGTAAAGTAAGGGTATAAGAAATACAGCTCATATATAAGTAACTTCACGTTAAGGTTTTTTGGTAAGTGGCATACGCCATTGCGGCGAGATACAAATGCGACTATAATCGAATCAACTTTACATAACTAACTTTCGAATCAAACTCTTAAAATGGTTTTAAGTGATCTAAACACAAAAATTTAAGACTTGAAATCGATCAGTGCCCATTGTCGTTTGATTAAATGGACGAGTTATAAGGGCATAGGATTCGACCATTAGTTTAAAGCAAATATCACTATCGCAATAATTATCGAAATCGATAGTGTTCGTGCTAGACGTACAGTACGTACGAGGGCCAAACTGAAAGTTTTTAGAACTGGCAACTTAAAAGCATTATATTAAAAAAATAAGTTTAAATTTTGAAAATAGAACTCTTTACCAATAATATTGA
>NJDD01001608.1:46431-102038 GCA_002245505.1 Calephelis nemesis
TTAATATTTACAAAAAAATAGATGAAACTTTGGATAGCGATATAGGCTACATTTCATCTTAAAATTTTAACGAGCAGTGTTACAGAGCTAAGTATCAAATTAGTAGACCACGCGGGCGAAGCCGCGGGTAACAGCTAGTATATTATAAAAACCCAAGTCTGTCTGTTTATTCTTTTCGCTTCCATAGCTAAACCGCTGAACCGATTTTGATAAAATTTCATATCCATATAGTTAAATACCCAAATCCAAACATAGGCTACATATTTTTCCAAAAATCTACTGTCAAAACTTTTAGTACTCTGCCTACCTCGTAAGGACCTTTGTGTAAATATATGTATGATATTTACGGCAAGTCCCTTATGGGGTATTAAGATGCATAAAAATTATCGCCTCTGTGGTCTAGCGGCCCGGGTGTTGGACTTGACTGCATGAGGTCTCGGGTTCGAATCCCGGGTCGGCCAACAAAAAGAAAATTGGATTTTTCCAATTTTCTAATAAAAAAAATGTTGGTCGGGATTGGAAATGTGCCCGCTTGGCGATAGGCTTGCCACCTATCACATTATGGGACTTAGTGTCTTCGGCTAGTCGTGGGTGCCCTGGTTGTGCCTCTTCCTACGTCTTCGGGGATATGGGCGTGAAGATACTACACTTTTATACATGCTATGCCGCGGGTAACCTGCTAGTTAAATATATATCAGTTAGATAATTGGGATAGGTGACTGAGGCAACATTTATGGTGTCTATATTGGCCCGGTTACCTCTTCTCATCAGGAGAGTCGTGTCGTAGGTGGTAGAGTTTAGCAGCGCTCCCCCGGCTTGGTAGGTACCACCGCCTTATCTGTTCCTGCCGCCAAAACGTCAGTGCTTGCTGTTGGCGTGGTCCGGTTCGGAGGGTAAGGTAGCTGGTAAACTTACTTTTGCTAGAGGCCTAATATCCCAGCCTCAGGTCGGCAACGCACCATTACCATCTTTGGTGTTCCTAGGCGGCGTAAATCTCTTACCATCAGGAAATCTGTCTGCTTGTTTACTTTCCAATATAATAAAAAAATCTGATTATTAAAAAGTCCAAATAACACTTGGCCCGACGCAGGAAGCCGCGATATGAAACTAGTATATCGCAAAAAATGATAAAGGTCGTCAAGAACAGGATTAGATAAAAACATGTTTCGTTAGTTTGAACCAAAGAGTTTTCTTTTATTTCAACTTGTTTCTAGGAAACTTAAAACAAATTGTCTTTGATCGTCGATAATAAAGAAGAAAGTAGTTTTGAATTACTGAACATTGGTGGGAAATGTAACTACGTAATAATTAATATTTAAAATCTTAAATCCAGCGTTGTATTGGCATCGTCATATTTGTTCTTAATAGTTGCAAAAACACAATAATTACTTACTTATTTCTCATGAACTGCCTCTTCCATTAATTTGAATTGAATGAGTTATTTTTATTTTCTTGCATTTGCAAAGGTTTAACTTTTAACGAGTTTAATTGCATTACCAAAACAAAACAATAGTGGTGATTCTGATGTTCACAAACTAAACTTATTTTAGATGCATGCTATCTTTTTCAGATGAAACTAACGGCCAATATTAATAATCAATTCTAATCCAAAACTTGCTGTCCAAGATTGATATTTTGATCTATTTTTATGTTATCGCTTGCCAATAACATATCTGTGGACAGGATAAGTATGGAAATTACGTATAGGATAGGCCGTCGGATACGCAGCTATCTAGATTGCTGGAAATCCATCTTTAGATATTATTAACATTGGCCGTAAAACAAAAGAGATGGAACAGTTTAGACAAGAGAGATTGGTGCGTACATGTCTAATTATGATGTTTTTAATCAACATTTGCCGAGTGATAGTTTAAACGTCAGTAGAAACATTGTGAACTCGCTAATTTGACAGCGCTGTCTCTTTCTGTTTCTTTCGTTGAAATAAGACAGCGATAACTTAAAATTAGTTTAGTGAGTGCGCAACAAAATTACCACCATTATACTCTGTATTGCAGTGTAATAAAGACTAATATGTCATCTCAAACCTTGAAGTACTATAATCTATATTAATTAAAAAGCCGGTTGTAGATTTATTAAATTTAAAAAAAAACTTATGGACTCGAAAGTATAAGTTATCATTTTACTCAGTATAATAAAGACTATTACGTCAACTAACACCTTAAAAAAAAGTATCTTCATGCCCATAACGGTAGGCAGAAGAAAAACCAGGGCACCCTCGACTTGCCGAAGAACTGAAGTAACACAATAGGATATATAGCCCGGTTAGCAATGGGCTATCGCTAACCGGGCACAACAGCGTTGTTTTTATCAAAAAAAAAAATAAAAAAAAAACACATTTCCTTTTTTTGCACGACTTAAATCTTGAAATACTTTATGTTTATTAAGAAGAGATCTGCCTACCCCGTAAGGGACTTGGCGTGAAGACATGTATGTATTAAGAAGAGAGGCGAGATTGTGACAGAAGGGCAGTTGGCGTAGTATAAGCAGTGTGAAGTAACAGAATTCGTGTAATTCATAAAAACATAGTAATTAATTCACATACTTATTAAGGCCACCATTACATTACGTAGTTGATTACGAAATATTTTTTAATATACCATCATTAATAGCAGCTGTATACGAAAAGTCATTCTGCTAATAATTACAGTGGCCAAATGTACTAAATCGACCATGATATTGTAATAACAAATTTAATGAACAGACGAACAATGATTGTAAAACAACTGTTGCTGCTGTCTGCTGTTCACAAACTAAACTTGTTTTAGATGCATGCTAATTGCTATCTTTTTTAAATAAAACAAAAAGAAAAGAGATGGAACATTTTAGACATATCAGATTAGTCCGGACATGTCAAATTGTGATATTTTTAATTAAAGTTTGGCGAGTCAGTAGAAATATCGTATACAGATTAATCTGACAGCAGTAAAAGTGTTTTGTCTTTTTCTATTACTTTCGATGAGAGAAGATAGCGACAACTTAACATTAGTTTAGTGGTGCGCAACAAAATTACCACCATTATTGTGTAGTTTTTTAAAAAAAACTATTATCTAAACTCAACCTAGACTTCGACAGTGTTAATTATATGTTTAATTTTCTGGAGCATTAAACACAAGATCTAGAGTAATATGATAACCTATTGTCGCGTTACAATGAAATTATACCATTGTGATGTTAACTACACAATTTTACAATAGGAACTTGTAATAAGAATAACAATAGAAAAAATTAATAATATGTCACGCCGAAGCTAATGCCACAGTTATAGATGATAATAATGGATATTTTTTGTGATATAAAAAATAGTGACCAGCGCAAAAGATAATTCAAACAGATTATATTACAATATAGTAATTTCTTTATAATAGAAGACATTTGTTGAAAAAAACTAAAATCTTTATGTATAAAAGTGCATCTCTATTATCCATCGACTCACGCGATAATGGATTGACCAATTTAGCTAATTCTTTTTTTATGTTAGTTATTCAGGAGATGTTACAAAAATACGTATTAATTTTTCGGACAGGCCAACGTTTGTCGGCTCAGTTAGTCAGTAATAAATTATAAGTTTAGTATGCTCTTCATAATCATTCTCCTGTAATAGCTTTGCCAGCATACATACATTTTTAATTAAGACTAATTCAAACATCTGTAATAAAAAAGAAATAATCTTGTCGAAGAGAAAACGACCGCAAATATTATAAAAAATTTCTTAGGATCACAATTTAAGATTTTTAAAATATCCGCTTTGTAGTTAGAATAAATATACAATTAGTTGACTATTGAAAGAAAAGCACAGACTATAAATATCCAAAAACTCTAAAATATTATTATCTAAAACACTCGTACCAAGACGCTGTTAGAATCGAATCCGAAAAGAAAGTGTGTTGCTTAATCACGTCGTTTTCGAACATGTCATGTGAAGTTTTCATTTGTGCAAAATGAAATGAAAACAAACAGTGTGCAAAAACGAGTCATTACCAACAGAATCCAGCATTTACAGATTCGCACCTAGTCCATTATCTATTCTTGAAGTCCAAGTTATCACCGCATAAGCAGTTAACTGCTTAGCAAAACTGCGATTTGCGATAGAACGGAGCGTTAATAAGCATAATGTATTTTGCATGAAAAAGGTCATTAGAATTGAAAATACTAAAAAGGTCAGATTGTTCCATCTACATGTATAAAATTGTAAATATAAGCATGTTCAATTCTAAGGATACCAGCTATAGTAGAAACACCACCAAAACTATGTATACTCCGTAAGCCCATAATGCTACACCAGCTACTATAAATTTGTACACTACTAACCAAGGCAGGAATTCCAAGTATTCTGGCATATCCCGTAAACTAGGGAATAAATCAAGCAAACATTTTAGCATGGTTATAATTTGTATAAAGCATTAACAGAAAAAAACATTACATCCCATATTAAACTCAATGATTTTTCTGTTAATAGATGTGTATAAAAATATCTAATCAGTATTTTCCTTGTATATTGCAAAGGCTTTTTGTGACATGCATTTCAATGATATATTTGTATTAAATATTAACCTTACTGAGGACATGTGTCATCGGTTACTAAACGTAGTCATGATTAACATCACAATTAACGTCAAATTTTATATAATCATCAACGTCACTATCCTGAATGGCATTATGCGTTTGGAACGCAGTTTATCATCAAGTGCGGTGCCTCAAGGCGTTCACATAATTCGAGGATCAATTTGTCAAATGCAAATATTTTGAATAGCTATAGCTCAATGTTTAACATCAAATAATAAAACTGTCAAGTTTATGTGAACAGCTTGATGGATTGCCCAGTTAAATTTAATGTCATGTCTCATTAGTAAGAAATTAGTCTTAGACGTAAGCAACCAATGTTTAATTGGTTGTTAGCAACAGCTGATACGCAACTCCATCAAAACTATCGAATGTGCTACCGTTGGATGAATTCTCATTTATAATTGCATATCAGCTGTGGAATTATGAGATAAGTCACACTAGTGCTGTATGTACACATATACATACCCTAGTTGGACTTGTCCAATCTGTTTGTTGGGATCGTCGGATATCAGGGCACGCGTCATGGATTCAGTGGTATTGGCACCACCCTCGTGCTAGCGGACAAACAAAGATGTAGACAGACACACATCGCCCAAATGACGTTACAATTCAAAGCGGACCCATGTACATGATAATCCAGCGCACATTTGCTAACACACTGATTGCTTGTTGTAGTAAAAAAATAGCGCCAAACCGTCTGCAATTTTTACTTGGTGCATTTCAACTACGAATTGATTAAGCATATTTGTTAGTTTCACTTCTACGTTACAAAATGTTTAATACAGTGTCAACTCATCTATGTCTTGTACTGAATCCGAGAAGGCTGTTGGTGATAGGTATATACTACGAAACATTATTAACTTGAAATGGCATGCAAACAAAATACAAAAAGCATGACGGTATGACAAAAACTGCACGTTGCTTTCAAACGATGGACTTCAAAAATAAATGACGTTCAATTTGTTAGTTAAAACTCACTCAGGCAGCAGACGATTAGCACTCGGTAGGAGGCTCGCCTAAACCTAAAAAGCTACGTATTATTGACAGGGGTGTCTTCAGTGCTACGTTAAGCTACGTATATCATTCCATCACACAAGAAGAAAAGAGTTGTTATTTTGATAATACTATAAACCGGCGAACTCCAATGCTTGCCTGAGTGGTGAGCGGTAGACTCCCGAATCAGCGTCGCAGTACAAGCGCTGCAAAAATAATATCTCTCTATGACATGCTTTGATTCATTACCACTCCCTAACGTCAAGAGTCAAAGCACGTCAAAGAGTATGTATAGTTAATCTGCATACCCCAATTTGAGCGCTTGCCCTCCCGCCATGAGTCCCTCTTCCCCAAGGAGAGTCACTTGTTCTTCTTCGCGCGACGGGTCCGCCATCTTGTGCACACAAGCGCCGAAATGGCGCCAAGGTCAATAATATGTCCAATGTCAATGTCAAATTCTCGAGCGTGCAGCCCGGTCTCGGTCAATTATCATGTTAAAATGTGTATGACCCAAATTTTGGTTCAAAACCATTGTAATAACAATGACGAATCATGATCGAGACCGTAATAGTGACATTGAATTTGGAAAGTTATCATTATTACAAAGAGATTTGACTGAGACGAGTAAATAATTTCTGTGGTATCTCATTGAAATCATTAGAAAACCCACGACCTTTATTAATACAGAGGGTTAAAAAAAGATGTGCTCGTTTAGGTTTATTAAAAACAACAGAAACTTATGAAACATCAGTTCTAAAATAAAAATAATATGAGAATGAAAGTCAACATTCGATCGTCTTGGAGCTAGTTTTTTTCTACAACAGCATAATACTCGACTATTCGAGGATGATCAGGAAAGTATAGTCGACAAGATATAAGATACAAGACAAAGATTTTAAAATATAATAATGGTATGATCAGTTTGATTTAGTTATATGATATTGAAGTCTAATTTACCAAGGATATAACTTATCTTATCTAAAGATTAATTTACTAAAAACGAGGTGGCTTACGTAAACACAAATACAGATTATCGTATGTTGATATTTATCGTTAATTATAATCATGTGACTGTAATGGTAAAAAAATAACTTACCTCGTCAAAGAATACTTGCGTTTTTCGCAGGATATGCTTGAGTTCGGTGAGCTCGAGGTAATTTCTCTTTAAGGCTTCAGCGTTCTGGTTTACTTCGCGCAGCTCATTTTCGAGTTTCTCAAAGGTAGCCTTCAAACAAAGGTTAAATGTTAAACTTCTAGCAATTATTAAGTTGTTTCCAGGGGAATCTCAAGTTTAGCCCGATTGAGGATTAAAGGAGTCAATCTGATTTTCTGAGTCATAATGTAAGCACATGGCCAAATAACATAAACATATTTTCAGAATGCCTGAAAGTATGATTTGAATCTCATACGAAATATCATTCATGCAATTATAATTTCAGTAAATATCTAACCCTTTACTTTTTAAATCTAATTCTATGAGGATATGATGCTTTTCTTTCGTGGGCGGAGGTGACCCAATTGCTCGTTTGCCTCCCCTTCTATAAAAAAAATCTCCGATGAACTCCGTTTTAACAAAAAAAAAATTAGACACCTTAATTCAATAAAGTTTCCATTTTTAAAAGAAAATTGCGTATTTTTTAATCAATGAAATGCGATCGATCGATCGATCGATAATGTACAAAATCCACTTATCTACAGTTGTATTTTAAGCATTGATATACGAGCCAAAAATCATAAGTTGTTGCGAAGAATTGACACCTAATCAGCGAACTATTGCTAAACTCATGTGAGATAAATGCTAAGCTTTCAAGATAATGCGTTTAAGATAGGTCAAGATTTATTCTCACGGTTTCGCATAGTTGGAAATTTGTGACATTAAATATTCGTTACTAGACATTTAGGAAGACATTGTGGCTACTACTTGATATACCTACTTTAAATAAAATATTATTACTTCGGATTTAATTTGGTCGCCACTATGAATCTTGAACAAGGAGATTAAAATTTTCTTTACAAGCGCACGAACAGATACCAAGAATACTTACTATCTGATTTCATTACACAAATGCATACCTAATTATTATTATAGTTAGCGGGAATTTAGCCCGGGGGTTTCCCCGTCAATAGCTGGTGTGTTCACGCGTGTATAACACCCGACCAACGAGGCGTTACATGACATAACTTTAAAATGTAAGAGTCGGCTTTGAATAGTACAGTTATGTACCCAAAAATTACCACACTGGCTAAGAAATTTATTTCCAGAAACATGAGTGAATTGTTAATTACAATATTTAGTGTTATACCTCAAGATCAATCATCTCCCTGGGTTGCGGTGCTTCCGGACATTCTCCGGGTATCTCCAGCATGGGGATCCCATCGCGTCGGATCTCCTTCTCCAAATACCGAAGCTTGCGCTCCATTTCATCACACCGACGGACTTCATTGACGAACTTCCGTTGAAACGCGTTCACGTCTGGGTTTAACTAAACAAAAAGAAGTTAATAGATATTACTGAAATGTTGCATTGAATATATTAAAGAACTATACTCCTCCAATAAAATATCAAAACTATTTTCATTTAAAGATCACTTGATTCGCCTTCTTGTCGAATTTCTTACACTGACCTACAATATTTAATAGTTTCCAGGATACTTGACTAAATTGTCACTGTATATTTCTATCTTTTTTGAATAACTGTAAATGATATTGTAATTATGTCCAACACACAAACACATAGAGAGCTAGAGAAATAGTCCATCTACTTTGAAATCATAGGATACCTAATTGTTTTCTACCTAGCCGCTTCTACACAGCGAAAGTTTATCACTAGTATCATGATCGGTTCCACTGCCTAAATAATTCTGTTTTAGAGGGTCTGGGTTAAGTAATTTTCTTCACACCGAGTAGGTAGGCAGAGATGCAGCCAGGGCTCTTATGATTTGCCAAAGGTACTTAGTCCCACATTATGAAAGGTGGCAAACCTGTAACCATATTCTTATATTATGTTACCTCTTAAGATGTCTATATTGTATGAGTATTTCTTTACATTTAAAAAAATCTATGTTTCTAAAACACGTTTATTTATGTGTTTTATTTTATAAGACAGCCAAATAGCCAAAGCCATGTATACTCTGTGCCTGGTTTACAGAGCTGCATGTTAAGCAAACCAGCTACTTTACGCTCTAAAAGGAACATGACAAGTACACCCAATGTTGTGAGTAGTAGAAATAAGTAAGGCTATCCTACCAATTGAGATATAGGTAGATAGATACCGATTAGAGCAAAAACCAAAGTAGCAGATGTAATAGCCCGAATAGAACACCTTAAATGGAGCTGCACAGGCCATATGTTGTGGTGCAAAACAAACAAATGGAGCCAACAAGTGACTCTATGGTACCCAAGGGAGGACACCAGATAACAAGGGCAACCAAAAACAAGATGGAACGACGATAACCGCCTTACCATGGGGCCATACTGGACTAGAGTTGCTGAGGACAGAGTCTAATGGAGAGAGCTGGAGGAGGCCTATGCCAAAAGGCACACTGAATTAAGAGACATAATCTAAATTAATGAAAACACCAAAACTAATATATTTACTTTGCAGTTCTATCGTAAATCAGAAAATAAAAAAGGCTTATTATTATTATCCTACCAATTTGGATGAACTAATGCACATAACTCAAACACCTAGTTATGACCGATTGTACTAATGGAATAATACACAACCAAAATACTAGATTACCAACAGATCAAATAACTGTCACATCCCAACTCAACACCAACATAAATATAACCTATTTTAGACCCTTCTTCTTTAACCAACTTAATGTCAAATTCCATCAAAACTTATATAGCGGTTCAGTTTTAAAAAAGTAACTGAAAGATTTTATATTTACAATATTACCAATATTAATATTACCAATACTTTAAAAGAACTCTCTTCTGTTTTTGTTAGTTTTAATATTTTGCAAAATATATAATTGAAACAGCAAAAAATATCCAAAGAGACTTTAATTATTGAATTATTTTATAACAATAGATACTTCCTCTCAGTAGTGAATGAATAACATATTTAAGTGGTAATTTACTAATGCAGGACGCATTCTTGTCTTTTAATCATGTACCTAGTTAAAAATACAGTGGTCAAACATAACTAATTCATTATTGTCACAAATTCTCAGATACCAAAAATTATAAAATTTATTCAATTGATCTTTTGTGAAATTGTTTTTAAAATTCTTAACACAATTTCAGCTTATTACCTACCAATTGTAAGAATATGATGGTTGGTATTGATAAGCATTTCTGACAATTTTATAGAATAATATTGAAAAGTTCTTGTCTGGCCCGTGTTGGTATGGTCTCCTTAGCAGAATAGACCATCTGCCTTCATGCCAGACAGCTCGTAAAAGGCAAGCATAGGCTTACCGTCACTAACACCATGATATCCTACTAGGTGGTAGAGTTTCGCAACAACTCACCCAGATTGGTACCACCACCTAACCTATTCCTGCAACCATAACGTCTAATGCTTGCCATTTATGTATTCAATTCGGAGGGTAAGGTAGCCTGTAAACTTACTTTTGCTCGAAGCCTAACATAATGGCCTCAGGTTGGCAATGCACCATTTACCACTTTTGGTGTCTCTAGGTGGCGTGAATTTCTTACCATCAGGAAATCCGTCTACTTGCGTCACACATAAAGGGATGGACCAATTTTTATATTCTAGTTTTGTTGTGCTAGTTATTGTGAAGTTATAGTGATCATCTCTGTGGTCAAGTGCCCAGCGTTGGACTTGACTTCTAGAGGTGCCGGTTTCAATGCCTAGGTTGGGCAACAAAAAATCAGAAAATGTGTATTTTCAATTTTCTAAAATAATGTTGCCCGGGATAAGATATGTGCTTGGTTGGCAATAGGCTTGCCTCCTATCATACTGTGGGACTTAGTATCTTCGGCTAGTCATAGGTTACATGGTTTTGCCTCCACCTACTTTTTTGGGGACACGGGAGTGAAGATATTTTGTTTTAGTTATTGTCAGAAGGTTCTTATACAAAAAAAAGAAAAATGTGCAGAGAAAATGCAAAAAGTAATGCTTTAAATCATACAAACTGTTAGCAGCTGTTAATTGTGAGTAATAAAAATTTCGCCAGGTAGACCAGTTGTCAATAAATAGCCAATTACAATGTGATAGGTTTATTAATAAAAAAAACACTTTGTCTGAGTGACATTTGTCTGATAAGCATAAAGCCTGTATTGACAAGTATGATGTTTTTTATATTAATGCCTGTATTCATTTAGTTATTTTTGGAAATTAGTATCATTGATCCATACAGATCAGATACACAAACAAACAATTTGTTAACTTTGAATGTTACATAAATTTGTGAGATTTATTCAGGGAAATTTATTTATTTATAATTATTATGTTATAGACCAAATAATATGTCACTTCAGTTTAATTTTTTTCTTATACATATAATACAAATGATTTTTGATACAAAAATTTATAATCCTTAGATAACAAACTAGGAGTGCCTTTATCAAATTATTGACAAGATAAATTATTTAATAATGCTCACATAACATATATTTATGAAAAAGCTCTTAGAGGGTAGGCAGAGTATTGATTGGCAAGAGTAACTGACCCTAAAGATCTGCCTAACTTCCTGCACATTCATTACTCTTTTCATACAAATATGCTAGCTGCGTAAAGCTGAACTGCTAATCAAATTTTCATAGATAATACAATTTTGAACATCAGCAACAAAAAAAATTATATACCCCTGACTAAACCTCAATGTAAAATAGCTAAGAACTATCTTAAACACTAGTTTTCAAACTAAGAAAAGACAGACACACAAAACATACACTTCAAACTCTTAATAGTCCTCTTTTTCCCATTGGAGGTTAAAACAAGTATTTCACTTAAGTAAAGACATTTATTTTCGTTTTACTAATTTTTACCAAAAACCACATATTTCATGAACTAATATGACTTTTTTAATTACACTTTACTGAAAAAAAAACCAGAAAAGGTTGTTAACTTTTATTTGAAGCAAAATTTAACAAAATTTATTCCTACCACAAAAAATACAAAACATTTAATCTTAAACTAATTAAAACTTAATTGGATTATTTTATTTGATTCATAAAAATGTTTCTTTTCAAAAGGTCATTTATATTAAGTTTTGTGAAAATGTAAATCCTTGCATCTTGAAAGTGTATTTTACTTTTGTCAATGGAACTATTAAGGTTATGTGAATAAATTCCATATTTTCGTTTTCTTTAGCTGGCTTTAAGCCAGTTTGGGTGTTTTTCATAAAGGATTTAAGTGATTTTTAATTACTATCTATAACAGACTAAAACTGGAAATATTTGTGTGCAGCTTACTATATTATAATTTGTTTAACATGGTAAGTTTTAATATTTCAGATTTTAGTTAAACCAGAAAATTTCTTGTTTAAAAATGTTTGAATCAATTAAATCTTCCTTTCTCTTTTGCTATTCAGATTGTGGTAATATTTCGATACTATCTGTAATCAGACTTGACAGTATTCAAATTAAGGGTGAATCAATAAGGCGTTAACTTAAATATTGAAAAAACAAAATGATTTTCGACATGCAAGAAAAAGTTAGACGATTTTTTTTAATCAATTAGTTTTGGAACATGTAGATTTCATAGTTGTAAAAAATGTAACAGTAAATGGGCGTTTGTTACTCACATCTCTAAATTGAACTAGGCCTAGTTCTCCGAGCTCGGACACGCAGGCATATGCTGCTTCACTTTGCAAGAAAAGTTGACATAGAGTCATTTCTTCACTCCTAAACAACGACCCCATCTTGTAGGATGTATGGTCACAGCACAACAAAAAAATTAAAAATATAGGGCTCCAGATGCCCGTCGCATCCGCCCGACAACGAAGTTCGGTCGCGACAAACAAGAATTAAAGAGAAATCAATACTTGGAACAAAGTTCTACCACAAAGTACGTCATCTGTGCGCACAAGTCAAATTGGCAGTGTCAAGTGTCAACTGTCAATTGTCAATAATTGTCATGGACCTACTTTTCTTTTTTCTTTTTTTTAGGTTAATTTACCCCTTTCTGTGGCCGGCTAAGACCTTTAGACCATGCTGCCACGTCTTCCGTATTAATTATTTCGTCATTAGTCACATGCCTTCCGTTAATTATTCTTATACAGTCATTAGTCACTATTTACAAAGTCACGTCAGGCTCATGAGTAAAGTGGCGGTCACTTTACACAAGCTCACTTTGGGAGATTTGGCGGCAGCGAGGAAATTCACGATGCACTAATTTCTTCATGATTATTTCATTTGTGCACGTTTATTGAACAAAACTGATCTAATTGCCACCTAAATTAACTAATTTCACTCAATATAAACACGAAGGCAGCATGGCTTAAAGGTCTTAGCTGGCCCCAAAAAAGGGGAAAAAATTAACTTTTACAAAACTGTCAAGTGTCAAATTCAAATTGTTTTTTGGATTTTGACAGTTGTCATTTGGCAATTAGCAAATTGAGGTTACATTATTTTTGAAATAAAAATAACCAAATAATGCAAAAAAATATGACTAAACCAAGTTGATTTTAAAAACAAAAACTAATACCGAAACATAATGGTAAAATTTTATAACTACGAAGTTGTATAAATTTGTAATAATTCTTAGTTTTGGAAGTGACTATTTATGTACCGATAAATTATTATTTTTAGGCGCTTCTCGGGGCTCAGCTGGTTATAACCCTAATAATGGTATCCGTGATTCAAAAGTTAGGAAACTATTCTTTTGCGAGATGGTTGCTGTGTTCTCAAGGATTGTATCGCTATCTGTATCCTGATAACAGTGAGTTAAAAACTTTGGCGGGAGTTCCAAAAGATAAATCGAAAGGGAAAAAAGGATTTAAACACGATTCAAATGGAAAACCTGAGACTTTCCATATACCACGAAGTTTAGACATACATTTGGAGACTTCCCCTGTGACTGAGTTAGATGTTGTGCACTTAAGATTTTATACAGAATATATTTGGATTGTTGATTTTTCGTTGTATACTGCCATAGTGTATATAATGTCTGAAGTAAGTTTTTTTTTATACATACATGCATAATAGTGTAATTCTTTTGATATTTTGAACAACTGTCTGTTGTTTATATTAATGACTTTAGTTATCATGCTATAAATAGGAACATGTTTGAAAAAAATAAATTTTTTTGTTTGATTGGGATCCTGAGATTATAATTATTTGTTTATGTGTGGTAGGATTTGAGTCTATCAAATTATGTTTTTAGATGGCATGCACACAACGTCACAGGCCTGTTTATTTCTTGTATGCTCTCACCTAATTACCTAGTTCTACTTCTATGATTTTTATTGCTATAGTCTTTAATTTTATCAAGATTAAGTTTTGTTTTATTTCTTAATAATATTATTAATAATAAGCTGTGAATTACTTTAATATTTTCCAGATCTACACCTCAGTATTTCCATTACATGATGAGTTTAATTTGAGTATGGTTTGGTGTTTCTTGGTGGTGCTATTTTCTTTGTATCCTTTTAAATAATTTCTCAAGACACATTGCTATTGTTGCGAATTTTGTAGTACTTTTTGGTTTCATATATCAAAAATTAAATTACTTGTATCCTGTTCTTGTATACACAAGACTGTATAAAAAAAATTATATATTATAGTATCATTTGTGATATATTGTATATGCTGGCTTTTTCTTTTATACATTCCATTTGTACTTATATCAAATGCTCTTTAAGTATTATTTTAATATACATAAAAAAAGGCAAAAAGGCAACTGATTTCCTGGAAGTAAGAACAAAAGAAGTTAATGGTACTCAATTATTATATTATTAAGGCTCTGATGTGAATTTATTCTCCACACCTGAACATGTAAAGTTATATGTAAAACAGTACAATATTTCTTCATTTAAAAATATGAATATTTGGAACTCTTACCAAGTGCCAATGATGGAAAATGTAAAATATATTAATTTCTAAAAAAAAAACTTACAAAATTACAAAAAAAAATATTAATAATATTATCCTTATCATTGTAACAGTAAAATACTACTGTCTCTTACAAAACAGTATTTCACAAGTGAAGAATCAATAGGAGAAAGATCCACATGCATTGTGGCCTTTTGTGTATTCTTATTATTGGCCATGATGGTGCTTATAGTTGACGACAGTATTCTGGAAGTTGGCGTAGACCCAGCATATGACAGTTTCTATGAAAATGCCTCAAAGTTTCTGCAGAATCAAGGACTAACTTCGGTGTAAGTTTTTTTTGTTGTCTACACATAAAAAAAAATTAAAAACAACTTTCAGATCTAGGTACTTATTTGGTTTAAAATTCTGGGTTATAACTAGTCTACTAACCATATTATGTATGTTAAATTAATTAATTGTTTCTGTCATACCTAAGCATACAAATACATGTTTTATATTTGCATATAATTTATTAACCCAAATGAATAGATATTTACAAGATTTTATTAAAATATTTTAGTGAAGGGTGTTTAATACTGCATATTAACATTATTAAAAAAGAGAATGAAATAGTTCCTTAATCTACATTTTTTTAGGATTCTTCGAAGAATATTAAGATATCTTTGTGTTTTAAAAGCAGCTTTTAAGAAGCAAGCATAGAGTAACTTCTCATTAACACCACGACTTTATGACTAGATGGTAATTATAATGTGGCTGATGACTTTTTCTTATTAGTACCACTGCCATACCTCATTGTTCAATACTCATGATTGCTGTGAGTGGGTTTGGAAGAAAGTACAGGAAACTTATGTCACACCTTTAACATATCTGGTGTTTACAGGCAACTAGTGGCCCTTCCCGGCTATACACATGTAAACCTTCCTCTTCAATCACTTAATCTATAAAAAACCGCATCAAAATCCGCTGCCTAATTTTAAAGATTTATGCATACAAAGGGACATAGGGACAGAGGAAGCGACTTAGTTTTATACTATGTAGTGATGACTATTCTTACCATTAGGAAATCAGTTAGTTTACTTGATTTACTCTCAACTTGCGTTTCTAAAATTATTTTCAGAGGTCCAGCATCAAAGCTAATATTAAAACTCTCGTTAGCAGTGTGGGCAGCTATTATTGGCACACTTTTTACTTTTCCAGGCTTGAGGATTGCTAGGATGCACTGGGATTCCTTGAGGTAACATTGTTTTTTATTTAACAAATTATTGTAAACATACAATGATGAGGAAATTATAATTGTAATAAATATTCCCCGTGTTGGTCCGGGCTCTTTTGTAGAAATAGACCATCTGCCTTCCTGTGCCAGGCAGCTCGTAAAAGGCGAGCATAGGCTTGCCGGCGTTTCTTTTTTCTTTTCTTTTTCACCCAGATTGGTACCACCGCCTTTCCTTTCTACCGCCATAACGTCATGACGTATTCCGGTTCGGAGGGTAAGGTAGCCGGTAAACTTACTATTGCTCGAGGCCTAACATCCCGGCCTCTGGTTGGCAGCGCACCATTACCACCTTTGGTGTCTCTAGGCGGCGGGAATTTCTTACCGTCAGGAAATCCGTCTGCTTGTTTGCCTTCCAATATCATAAAAACAAAAAAAATATAGAATGGGCCATGGTTATATCCTAGATAATTTTTGTAGCTAACTTTATATTCAACTAGCTGAGAGGACAGATGTTGTCCTAACTAAGAAATAAATTAAATTTTCTTCTGATGATAACCAACACTATAAAAAAGAAGTAGCAAAATTCGTCAATCCGTTTATGTGTGATGACCAAGTAAAAAAAGGATTAATTTTTTTGCGTAATATAAGTTTTAAATAAAAAATAAACAGCCATATAATTTAAATTTTAAGAAAGAAAAATATTCCTGCTACTGTTATGTTAGTGTTTGACATTGCTGAGTTCCAGTTTGTATTTTTTTTATAAAGAGTTAAAAAGCAAACAAGCACATGGCTCTTTCAATGTAAACAAATAACCCTGATCTATTAACACCATAGATGATATAGGTGCGTCGCTGTCTTGTGACGCGGAGTGTAAGGCCTAATGTGGAACCGGCTACCCTACTTTCCTGACTGAAACATGACACATTAATTATGGCGTTATTCATAGGTAAGGTCACACTCTACCACCATTTAGGTGTTGTTAGTAATGATACAACCTTTGCTCGCCTTTTACGAGATAGATGGTATATTCTACACAAAGGACCCAGATTAGAAAAGAATATCCTACCTAGATCTGGATTTAGGTAGGATCTTCTTTGATAATATAATAAATAGCCTACAGACTTATAGCCTGCCCCGAAGACAGCAACGCACATGTTACAACTATGATGTGTATAAACACAGTTCTCTCTTACCATCAGTTCGATGGTAGCACATATACAAACAAAACTTGGGCATGAGTTATTGCTTTACTGCAATTTCATGTAAAAGGTATGTGTATTTCTTACCTTCAGGTCTGTCTCTTTACTCTACGAATAAAATGGTATTGAATTGTAAAATAAAACAATGCATTATACCCCTGTTGTAATTATTGTGTTGTCTCCCTATAGCATCCAAACATGGTGATGTACTAACCACAATTTAAATATTATTGCAGATACTATGAAGACAGCAAAGTAAAGACGTTATTTATGAATATAAATTTCGCGATGCCGTTCGTCTTGGTGTTGTTGTGGCTGCGTCCTGTCACGCGACATTATCTCACTGTGAGGGTATTTAGTGGGATGGACAAACCTCTGTAAGTAATTTGACAAAATATACATATGAAATTGTATAATAGTTCATAACATTCATTAGCTTAGGCCGGAGGATGTCGCCGTTTCAAGTTTAAGAATGAAGCGGTCGGTGTACACCTACAGGTGAATTTATCACATGGGTGTACAAATAAAATTGTATAATAGTAATAGGCTTCGCTTAGGCCGGAGGATGTCGCCGTTTCTTGTTAAACAATGACGCGGTCGGTGTACACCCACAGGTGAATTTATCAAATGGGCGTTTTTAAAGTAGAGTAAAACAAATATTTAATTCAATACGTGAATTTACTAGCCGATCTTTCACTAGCGTACCCTTCGAACTTCGTATCGTTTGACATTAACAGCTACTAACAGTTTGTATAGATTAAAGCATTATTTTTCTATTGTCACGGTTTTTCTTTTTATAACTCTCCCCCTTCTCTAGGCAATTTTATAACTCACACAACGAAAAAAGAATGCGAATTTTTCTTTTTATGATAATGGATGGAAGGCAAATAGGCAGACGGATTTCCTGATGGTAAGGAATTCACGGCGCCTACAGACACCAAAGGTGGTAATGGTGCGTTTCCAACCTGAGGTCGGGACGTTAGGCCTCGAGCAAAAGTAAGTTTACCGACTACCTTACCCTCCGAACCGAAACACGTCAACGGCAAGTTTGGAGGGTAAAGTTGCCAGTAAAGATACATATGCAAGCCGCTTATGACTCTAATCTCAGGAGTTGAGTATAAATGTGACATGTGATTCGTATGATCGATAAATTTGTTTTGTTTGGGTTCCAATTTCATAAGGTTCGTTACATACGTTCGGAATTCCGTTTCGCGAAATCGAAACCAAATTTTCTTCATAGCAAATATATACATTAACACGTGGTTCCAAAACTTTGGACCCCTTTTTACGAAAATTGCGCGGACGCAGGAGCATAAAATTTGGCACCCTTATAGTTTATGCGTAGGAGAAGTGCAGAACGCTAATATTTTTCAATAATAATGCTTACTAAGTACATTAAATCAATTAATAAAACATTATGTACACTACCATGCATTTGATACACACAAACAAATATATTGATGATAACGATAAAAGATCACAGATGGCGCACTATAAAGATTGGAAACAAAGTAGTTGGTCTTGAGAAATGAAGATGGTGTTCTTATCAACAAGATATTAAAAATTTATTATGGTCGGATTTCGACCAACGGATGACCACTAGTTTATATAAATTCCGTACGGAAAATTATTGACGTATCTGGTATCTAAAGATTTGCTGCGTTCGAAACTGAGTTTCTGTTATTCTATACGGATTTATATGTCCCAGCATGAGCGCTGCAGCGTTCGAGAGCATGCGTGTGGTGTGTGTGGCGGGGGCGGTGGTGGCGCGGCTGGTCGTGCTGCCGCGCCAGCTGCAGGCGCATCTCGACCTCGCGCAACGCAGGCTCGACCTGCAAAAGAAGGAGGCTGGACGCATCACCAACATCGAACTGCAGAAGAAGGTAACTAACTCACAATCATATTTTCATACATACAACACTCGCGCTGTTTCGCAAACATTTCATCGTTCACTAACCCCCGACGGAAAAGAGGGGTGTTATAAGTTTGACATGTTTGTGTGTGTCTTTCTGTGGCATCATGCTTTTTGAATTGATGGACCGATTTCGATTCGGATTTTTTGTTCGAGAGATGGTTATTTGCTACTATACATGTATGCTTTGTCGGCGGTTTTTGATTTGTTTTAATTTTATTGTTATTTTAATTGAAACTGCTGTCAGAACTAATAAAAAAAATTACACTAATTATGTTATGATTTGACATAAACTAACAACATTCTTAGATTTTAAACCAATACAAAATATAATAATATTATATATAGAAATATTCTATCAACTACCATCAATGAAAAATGTAATTGTAACAAACAAACATAATATAATAATAATAACTTAGAAAATAAGAAATAATGTTAATAAATGATAATAATAATAATATACGTATCATCCTGCCCATATTGGTCCAGGTTTACTGAGTAGAATAAACCTGTTTGTTAGGCAGCTCGTAAAATGCGAGCACAGATTTAAATATAAGTCATTACCAACAGGACCACAGGTGGGAGAGTGCTGTGCAGCAACTTGCTCCGGTAGGGATCCACCAATTTACCTATTCCTGCCGCCATAATGACTGTCATGTTCCGTTTTAAAGAGTAAAATAGCTAGTAGACTGTAGCCTAATGTCCCTGCTACAGGATAGCGACGCGCCTGTAACATCTATGGTGTCTATAGGCCACGGTTGTCTCTTGACACCATGAGACAATATTAAAAAAAAAGTTATGAAATTTGATCAAAACTGGTTCAGTTTCCGATTTACCTCAAAAATACATAATTAATTAACAGTGAACATATATGATTTTAGATAGCATCAGTGTTCTACTACTTATGCGTGGTAGCGCTCCAGTACATCTGTCCCCTGGTGATGTGCCTATTCTTCACACTCATGTACAAGACCCTGGGCGGGTTCTCGTGGAGCTTCGAGGAGCAGGAGGTGAAGGAGCCTGAGCTACCCAGCACGGAAAATATGGAACAGTTTCAGATGGCTTGGGAGAACTTGAAAATGGTGAGATTTTCTTATAATTATAAAATAGTTAAATGTCTCCACTGTTAGTTCGCTTGTGTGGAATAGACCACATGCCTCTGATTGGTAGCTATTAGAAAAATCTTAACGCCCAAATCCCCGAAGAGGTAGACAGAGTAACCCACGACTAGCCGAAAACACTAAGTCCCACAATGTGAAAGGTGGCAAGCCTATCTCCAAACGTATACAATTCTAGGCAACGTTATTTTGTATTACAAAATTAAAAATACACATTTTCTTTTATTTTGTATGAAACTACGTGCTGCTTGGTAAAATGAGCGAAAATGGCTATGTACGAGACTATTGATCTTTGCCAAAAATTATTGCATTAATTCGAAAGCAAATCAGTTTCAAACGCACAATTGTTAAAAAACTTGACAAATTTCAAATAGAAACATCATCATCATCAGCCGAAGGACGTCCACTGCTGGACATAGGCCTCCCCCAAAGAGCGCCACAAGTCACGGTCACCAGCCGCTTGTATCCAGCGACTCCCCGCGACTTTGACCAGGTCATCAGTCCACCGGGTGTGAGGTCGTCCAACACTACGTCCTCCGGTGCGGGGCCGTCACTCGAGAACTTTTCTTCTCCATCGGTTGTCGGTTCTGCGAGCAATGTGGCCTGCTCATTGCCACTTCAGCCTGCTGATTTTTTGACTTTGTCGGTTACTCTTATTCTCTCAAATAGAAAGAAAAGGGATAAATCATGCCCACAGTGTAGAGGAAAGAGATAAATCTGCTTATATTGATGTAGGTATCTCAATTGATTTTGTTGGAAAGTATAGTTAGTAACACAAGTTTCGGAAGCGGAATTAGTCGCTTGTGGTTCTGGTTCCAGATGTTCTCCGGTGCGGTGTGTCGCGGCCTGCTAGGCTTCGCCACCTGGTGGTGCTGCTTCACCTGCTTCCTCACCGCCGCGCTCGGCTCCATGTACCAGACCTACTTCCGGCTCAACTGACCGCCTGCCTCCACCACCGATCACCACCCACCTAGTGTTTATTTAAGGCCCTCCACATACCTTCGGAATTCCGTTTTCAATTCGAAAATGAAAATTTGAATGTAGTAGGCATTTGTATGAACATGTTCCGTTCGAAATTATGTTTCGATTTTCCGTACGGAATGATTACGAGATGTAGAGAAAAATACAAACAGAAACAAAGTATAGGCTAACGCTTGTCCTAAGGCGACTCATAGTAAGCAAGCATTTTTAACCGACTTTGATAAAAGAAGGTTATTTTTTGTTCAACTCCTAGTTTTTCATGTGCTAATCGAATTCCCCGCTATTACTGAACCGATTTTTTTTGTAAGAGTTGATTTCCGAGCTGGTCCCGTTGCCATGAAGCCTGAATCTGAAGATGGAATCCCAAGAAAATTACTCAATTTTTTAAACCTAGATTACTTGTTGAAATCGTAGTCGGTTATTGCAGTTTTACTGCGGATAAGTTTTTAAATTTAACATTACAACAATATTTGGTGAACTTCTGCAACGACTTGCTCGAATCGGTACAATCGCCCTATCTAGTAACGATTACTTAAACCCTCGCCAATGTGTTACTGGGAGTTTTGACGCCATCAAGAGAAAATATGGTCATAGTTTTTTCTTGGTGATTGAATTTCGTGTATATATTAAGTAAAAATAGTTAATTTTGGTAGTATTTTGTACAATTTTGTTCAGTTAAAGTGCACAAATGAAATAATTATGAAGATACTAGAGTAGTGTATATTTCCCCGTGCCCGACAAATCTCACTAAATGAGCTTGAGTATAGCCGCCACCTTTCTCAAAACCCTGACATGACTTTCTTTGACGACTAATGACTATTTTTAAATAATGTATAGCTAATTAATTTTGTTATTTGGGGAGGGGAGACGGTTAACTTATTCAACAAGCTTAACGTGGAAATCTGAAATGTAATAATACTTCTAAATTTATAGAAATTATTACAAACACCTCCTAATGATAAATCTACTCGTAAGAATAAGTTTTTTTCTGCCTGTCAATCTAAATATGTATATAAAATCTGAAACTACTGAATTATTTTTAACATTTTTTTTAAAATTTATTTGTTATTATTAAAATTTGTTAAGAATTTTTTTAACTGGGACATTTCGACGAATTCACTAGAAAGAACTTATGAAGTTCAACGTGCATATGAAGCCGCAGGCTGCAGCTTGTACTATATAAAATTGATTTTATGTAAAGTCTTGAAGATACATCGCCTCTGTGGTCTAGCGGTTAAATTGTTGGACTTGATTGCATGAGGTCCCGGGTTCGAATCCCGGGTCGGGCAACAAAAAGAAAATTTTGTTTTTCCAATCAATCTTCTAATAAAAAAAAATGTTGCTCGGGATTGGAAATGTGCCTGGTTGGCGATAGGCTTGCCACCTATCACATTGTGGGACTTAGTGTCTGGCTAGCCGTGGATGCCCTGGTTGTGCCCCTGCCTACTCCTTCGGGGATATGGGCGTGAACATGCTAGTCTTGAAGATACGAAAATCTCTTGAACGCCAAAAATATTAATATAGTTAATTTCACCTGTTCTCAAATTAATGACAATTGTAGGTTAGCTTAAGAGAAATTGCATCAATGTATGGATCGTTAAGCAATTGTAGCAAATAGCGAATGAACTGTGAATCATTAAAATTTACTTTAAAAGTTATTTATGTTTGTTTTTGATTAAAATTTTGTATTTGTTTTTTGTTGTTTTATTTGTTTAATAAATCTCGAGATATAATTTCAGCTTTTTACCAGAAGAAAATCCACACTTTGCGTAAATCCCTTTATATAATATTAATAAGTATATTAAGATGTTTTTATACAATAACATATCTCCGTGTTGGTCCGGGCTTCTTTGCAGAATAGACTTCCTTCCTGCCAAGCAGCTCGTAAAAAGCGAGCGTAGTCTTATCGTCACTAAGACCGTGACATCTGACTAGATGGTAGAGTTTGGCAGCGATTCACCCGGATTGGTACCATCGCCTTACCTATTTCTGCCACCATAACGTCATTACGTGTTCCAGTTGGGAGGGTAAGGTAGCCTGTAAACTTTTGCTCGAGGTCTAACATTTCGACCTTAGGTTGGCAACGCACCACTACCACCTTTGGTATCTCTAGGCGGCGTGAATTTCTTACCATCAGGAAATCCGTCTGCTTGTTTGCCTTCCAATATTATAAAAAATACAAAGATATTCATTCAATTGCCCGATCTTACGGTGATTTTTAATAACGTCTTAGATAAGAGATGCTACTTTAGATCAGTTACCAAGCAATGACTTCTTTTTAATGATTAACAAAAATAAATTAGTACCTAATAAAGGTCTAGACCTATCTTTATCTGTAGATAATTGATATTGGGCCACTAGTCATTTATAGACATTAAAAAAGAAACTGTCCGTGAGATATATTTTATTTTAGGGTATTTTAATATATTATTACAACACGCGGCTCGTTTTCAAGGCTTGGTCTACAAACGAATACCTATATAGGTTGCGTTTACCGTTGCCCTTTTTTTATCCCTTGAAAAAGGTGCAAAAGGCGATCTAATTAAGGAGATTCCACCCAACCCGATTTAATCACTTGTACATAAGTCTTTATAATTTGTAAATTCAATTCTAGGAAAAAAATAAATAAATTTATTAAATCTGGTATAGTACAGATAAATAAACTACTTTTAGTTTAAAACGTTGTTAAAGATACCAATTTCCGCTTGAAGATTTTTGTTACTACTTACCTACAGACTGGTCACAGGAAATACTTGTTTAAGCAATGAAAATAATTGTTTTAATAATACTTTGAACTATACTTCAATAGTCACAAAACACAAACTGTTCCACATTATTATCCTTGAAAAGGAGGAAGAGGATTTTACGAAAATACCTATTTCGATTGAAGTTCTATTACATACCTAGTTGCCAACGATAAATAATTGTTTCCCCCATGAATTTAAACACTTACTCTACATTTAAATAATTTAATTCAACTTTGGTTTCAAGTTTTTTTTGCCATAGACAAGTAATTGTAATAATAATTTATACCTACCTACTAATTATACCTACCTATCCAACAGCTGCGGTGGGATTATAAAATATGACCTAGCCTGTACTTTTATCTAAGTACATACCTATCAACGTGTAGTTCTCTTACTAGTCTGTGTACCTATCTCACGAATCGACATTACTGGAGATAAAACACACCTAGGTAGGTACGTACTTAGGTACTACTTAAATAATGCGTTGGTGATGCAGAAATTAAAATTCCCTACCTTATTACGTAGAAATTCACACGACATACTTTGAAATGTTGTGTTATCTTTGATAGAAGGAAGGTGAGTCATGCTTTCAACTACAATACGTGTAATGTGTATAGGTAACTATCAACATTCTGCATGGTCAGTAGTATCGTTGTTCATTATTCTATGTTCTTTTTAATGTAGATATTTTACTTATAAGTGAAATAATGTCTTTACCGTCCTATATTCTATAGTTGGGATATGATTAGTATCGAGCTAACATCCTCATGTACACAAAATACAAAATACCGGTCACCGGCCCGGCTAGTCTGGCGAAATCGGATCTAGAACAAGGGGTACAGTCGGAAATAATTAAATTGTTAACATTAATTGACCAAGATGACCTACATATTTGGCATTAGGCCCTGAATCTTGATGTACGTACACTACTCATGTAAAATAAAAAAGTGATAATTTATCCATTCATTAGTGAATAAAGGCCTATCCTCGATTTACTTCCATCTATGAAACGTCATAACTCGTATGTGACGTAGGTAATTGTAATGTTAGAAAAGTATATTTTTTTGTTGTCCGACCCAGGGATCGAACCCAGGACCTCAAGAAGTCAAGTCCGACGCTGGACCACAGAGGCGATTAACGTCGAAAAAAACATCAAATTGCTTTTCTATTTATCCGCGACATTAAAAATAAAAATCAACGTGCGCCAAAATGTGTGTATCGTAGTATAATAACGGCTATCGCCTGAATGAACTTTTTCGGAAGAATAGACGTTTTTGCTACTTTATAAAGTCAACCTTGGGCCTTTTTCTCACAGGTGATTAATATCGCACCAAGATTGAGTAAAAAGAATGTAGGTACCTATATAGGTAAAATATTTAACTTGTTCTATACACAGAAGCGAACAAGGTACCTAATTTAATTTTAATAGATTTCAACTTCCTTGTTGTCAGAAGCACAAAATATTATAACATAATAGAATATTTCATACCTTTACAAATTGCTTATAATTTACTTACGTATTACTTAATTACAAAAAAATCATTTGTTAAGTACCTCGTGTTTCATTAAAATTAAATTTTGATCGTATTTTTTTCCTATCGAAACTAGATGAAGTTTCCTTCAAAATATTTAACTTGGGTGGATTTTCTAGATAAACATTTTGTAATTTATTTTTGAAGTTGAGTGTACATTCTGCGGGTTGCGGCTATTGAGCTTTGTCGCTGTCCTTCTCTATCCATAACCTAACGGCGCTCTCGTTGCAATTGTCAGTGTCAAAATGATAAAGTTAAAGGGACGCCCTATGCATCATAACGATATGTCGATATTGTAGTACTAATGTCGGTATCTTAAATTTTAAGCATAATAAGTAATAAGTAGACAGATATCCTTTATATTTGCAATTTTATTGTGACCAGTGTTATTTTCTATTATTTTTTAGTGTTATCCATAAGATTTTCATCGTTATGTAATCAGAAATTCGAAATTTGATACAAGGCTTGATTCTGTCGTTTTAAATTATTTATTTATTTATTTAACATTTGTTACACACAAAAAACAATAATACTTAAAAAGTAAAAATGCACAAAAGGCGAGCTTATTTCTAATTAAAGAAATTTCTTCCAGCCAACCCAAAAAAATGAAGCTGTTAAAATAAAACGGAAGGCATCGTGTAAAAATAAAAACTAAGATATACTTTGAACAAATTAATAACGATTTAATAATTAAGTATGTAAAAATAAAACAGATACAATCATCATTATTAAAATATCTTAGTAGGATAATATATGAGTATGTTATTGTGTCAACGATAAGCAATGTTCCTTTAATCTTTTCATAAAAGTAGGTAAAGAAGGGCTGTCACGAATCACAACAGGAAGAGAATTCCACAATTTGATTGATTGGAAATTAAAAGATTTAGAATAACAATTGAAGTGCGAAGCGGGAAAACGAAGTTCAGAGCTACGGTTGGAGCGACAAGGGGAATTAGTAGAGTGCAGAAAACTAAAACACTCCCACAGATATGAGTGAGTTGACGGGTTGTACAGAATATTATATAGGAGAGATGATAGAATATGTAAATTCTGCGGAGTCGTATAGGAAGCCATTTGAGTTGAGCTCTAAACATAGAGACGTGGTGAAACTTACGAAGATTAAAAATAAATCGGATGCACGAATTTTGGGGCTTCTTCAATTTATTTAGAAGAGATTCTGTAGCATCAAGGAAACATACATCATCATAATTAAGAATTGGGAGTGTAAGACACTGTACTAGGGACATTTTTGTTTTCGTAAGAAGAGTTTTTTAAAGAATGTAACATAAGAAACGCATAACAGACTTTTTTACTCAAGTTAGTAATATGATCCTCCCAAGAAAGTTCCGTGCTAAATATAACGCCTTCTTTTTATGTGAAAAAGCCAAATAAATTGGACTTGATTTAGACCACTCCACACATACTTGCCCTCACATGTTAATATTATTCTTTTTATAAAATAGCCTTTTTCTTTGTGACAATGGAAGGCAAACAAACAGACGGATTTCCAGATGGTAAGAAAGCCTATCCACAGAATCTTGGTAAGATATTATCACGGTGCAAAGTAGCCTTGGGCCTTATCCTCCTGCACAGATCTATCACCATATACAAAAACTGTATCTTCACGCCCATATCCCCGAAGAAGCAGAGGCACAACCAGGGCACCCACGACTAGCCGAAGATACTAAGTCCCATAATGTGATAGGTGGCAAGCCTATCACCAACCGGTTCCAATCCCGACCAACATTTTTTTATTAAAAAATTGGAAAAATCCAATTTTCTTTTTGTTGGCCGACCCGGGATTCGAACCCGAGACCTCATGCAGTCAAGTCCAACACCCGGACCGCTCGACCACAGAGGCGATGCAAAAAACAAAAGCTGATTATATCATAACATTGTCCCATTGCAACGTTAAAGAAGAACACAAAAAGAAAGAAACAGATACGCAATAGATAAATATTCAAGGTCAAGTCATTAAAAAATAATCTAACCACAGAGTCAGCAAAGTATATGCTTGTGTTATGGGTATTACTCAACGATACTAATAAAAAAATAGAAATACTTAATAGATACCAAAATAAATTTAATAAATACCCAATAAATGTATTGGAGTTTTGAATTATTTCTCACATTCAACATTATTAAAAAATCACTACTTTATAAATGATTAGGATTTCAATGAATAATTTTATAAAAATGTCGACACGAACAAATACCACTTTTTTTTTTATATAGAAGTGGAGGCAAATGAGCAGGTGGGTCACCTGATGGAAAGTGATCACCTCCGCCCACTAACATCCGCAACACCAAGAGTATCACAGATGCGTTGCCGACCTTTAAGGAACGAGTACGCTCTTTTCTTGAAGGTCCCTAAGTCATAATTGTTTAGGAATACCGCCCTCGGTAACTGATTCCACAAAGGTGTTATACGGGGTAAAAAATATCTTCGGAATCGCACAGTTGTAGATCGCCACGCATCGAGGTGATGGGTATGATACCTTAAACTCTGACGCGATGTCCGAAGGTGGAAATCAGCGGCTGGAATTAAACCAAACAACTCCTCAGAGCATTCCCCATGATAGATGCGGTAGAGAACACTGAGTGACCCAACATCTCTACGCAATAATAAGGAATCAAGCCGATTGGTAATTGTCCGGTCATTGACAATTCGACTTGCTCTACATTGAATGCGGTCAAATGGATTTAGCTGGTACTGTGGGGCCCCTGCCCAGAGGTGAGAACAGTACTCCATATGAGGCCGAATTTGCGCTTTATATAGTTGCAAGCGATGGGTCGGCTTGAAATACTATCTCGCTTTACTGAGCACACCAAGTTTCTTAGAGGCTATTTTAGCCTTCTCCTCCAGATGACCACGAAATTGAACATTACTCGAAATGTCAACGCCGAGTATACCAATGCAGGCTGTGGCAGAAAGGGAAACGCTCTCAAATGGAGGTTGTACTTGTTCTACACTTGTACTTGTACTACACTTGTATGGTTCAAGTGAATAAAGATTTTTCTGATTCTGATTCTTATAGATACTCGTAGTATACCTAGTTTTAAATAAATATAATATAATATAATATAATATAATATAATATAATATATAATACATATTATAATTTCATACGTCATAAAATATTTTAAAATAATTAAGAGCAGCAAAACAGCAAAAGCTGACTATGGCTATTTCATTGTATATTGCGTTACGTTACGTAACGTTGCGATTTGATAATCATTTTTTCAAAAATAGCAAATGGTTTTGAAATATTTCCACATTTCATTTTATTTCAAAAAAATATGTTTTATTAAGTATAACTCAAAAGCTACTTGTCGGATCATAATAAAACTAATACATAGGACTTCAAAATCGAACCTATCTTTATAAAAAGAACTATTAAAAGTCGGTTGGCTTTCACCCGAATAATAAACGCCCATATTCCCAATTAGATAGGCAGAGGCACATCCTCCGATTAGCCGAAGACACTAAGTCCCACAGAGTAATAGGTGGTAAGCCTATCGCCGACCGGGTACATATTCGATCAGCCACTCAATCATCAGATCAATCACGTAACAAACATTAAAAAAACATACTGTCGAATTAAGAACCTCCTCTTTTTCAGAGTCGGTTAAAAGTAGTTGAGATAATATTTGGGCAATAAAAATAAGATTAATTTCAATACTTTTCTTAAATTCCTTTTATCTTTGTTAAGGGTAGATCTTTCTGTTCTAATGATTTTTATTTTTTTAATATTTTAGATTGAGATAATTAATTATTGTAGTGAGTACATATCGGCTTGATATTTTATGTGTTTTTACAAATATAATTTCACTTTAAAGTTATTTTTCTTTAGGCAAGTTTATAAACAGACATACAGAAATTATATGGAAGGAATTAGAAAATGTATTGATTTTTTTTGGAAATGTTAGTTAAGTTGTGTGATTTGGTGAGTCATTTATCGAACCTTGACATCACTTTCGTTTGACAGATATTCTATTTTGTCAGAATAGAGGGAAATTTAAGCCAATCACATGCGAGCGCGGCAAGAAAAACTCAATTTCATTGGTTCCGAAAAAGGAATTTTCCAGAATTTACTAGTGACGCGGATGCTTACGTGCAAGCCTATTTAACGCTTGTACGTTTTCAAGCGCCATCTTATTTCGTGAAAAGAGGCCGTCAATCGCGCACCTTTGCTGAGTGATCTACTAGATAAGTCTTGAATCTTCTGAAGAATATTTAATTTACACAGTACGTATCTTTTTTTCTATATTTCCATTGGTGATATTAACGTTATATTTGTACATATCAGTAATTTAAGATAATTTCCTTTGTTTTTCCTTAATAGTTACTGGGAATTGGTTACTCGGAAGTTCCTTGAACTGATCTTCCACAGTGAGTCATCATGACTATCACGTTTTCTTTGATAGTGAGAGTAGTACTTAGTTAAATCTAGCATTTAGTAGTGTATTTGTATCCGAAAGCTTCTGGGACCTTAGATCCAGCATCTTAGAATAGATTTTAGGACACGTGGTTTACTAAGTACCGAGGTACTTACTATTAATTAGTTTCGAGTTGTACCAAGGGTAAAACTGCCATTTGCAGATTAGTAGGTGATTTTTTCTAGAACGTTCGTGTTAGAAAATCGATTTAGTGTCGCGATATTAATAGCCCTACTTGATAGCAGTAAGTAATGAGCATTATTTTTATTTCCAGATGGCTAAAGCACCAGCTGTAGGCATTGATTTGGGAACCACTTACTCATGTGTGGGAGTATTCCAACATGGTAAGGTGGAAATCATCGCTAACGACCAGGGCAACAGGACCACGCCTTCATATGTTGCTTTCACAGACACAGAACGTCTCATCGGTGATGCAGCCAAAAACCAAGTTGCAATGAACCCAAACAACACTATCTTCGGTAAGTTATTTCTACAAATAGGCTAAACATGTGTTGACCTCGTGGGTTCACGCGCATATAACTTGAATAGGTTACTATTCTACAATGACTAAGCACTCTCAATCGAGAAATATTTTAATTCAATTTAACTCCGCTTCGTAATTAAAATAGGTACCTAGCGGTTTTCAGCAACTTGGGTAGGTAACACGTTTACTATTCCAATTTTAATGAAACTTGTTTTCGTATAGATTATTCCGTCGTTTTAAATAGTTATGTCGGTTTAATATGAGCATTTTTTAAAGTCTACAATCATAAAACAGTTAAAAAGTGTACTATAAGGTTATTGATTATTTAACTGACCATGTTTGTGGTTAAGTTTCAATGTCATTGCCTAGATTGATGTGAATTTGCAATATCTTCTAAATACTTCAGTATATCTAGGCACATATTGTTGGGATTTTTTGTTTTTTTAAATTATAGGACACATTCAACCTTTAATGCAGACTGCATTAAAGGTTGAATGTGTCCCAAGCTTTTTTGGGTTTAAGAAAGTGATTGATGATTTGCTTTCTGTGAGTAGTAGTTGCAGCAGGACCTCTTTAATCCGAACTCCGAAAATTTACCCTTCGTTCGGATTCATGGAGCGTTCGGATTGTAGTATACTAGGAACTATAGATATATGTATATGGTATTTTATGAAATAAAACTAATAGTATTGCGAAACATTTATGCTATATTTATTCATAAACGCAAAACGCATTTATTCAAAGCAGATATACAATACGAATGTGGACGGATGTAGTTACCCGGAGCGACTAAGGCTGACATTTCACGATCACATCAATCGGATATTATCCGAGGGTGGTGTCAAGAGTCTCCGAAACCGGCGTGTTTGTATGAAAAGGTTAATGAATGTTAAGGAAGCAAGACAGGTTTGTCAGGATCGTGAGATCTGGCACTCGATACTCTCTGCCAACCCCGTAAGGGACTTGGCGTAAGGATATGTATGTATGTATGTATTCAAAAAACGTATAAATAGTAAAATATGTTTTTTTAAAGAAATCCGATATTTATTTTATCGGGAGTTATTTAATGTCAAATAAAAAGCTTGGTCTCGCAATTTCCGTTTCGTTCTTACAATAGAAAGAAAGCGGGTATGGGCCGTTCGGATTACAGAGGGATTCGGATTAGGCGTGGTTCGGATTAAAGAGGTCCTGCTGTAATTGGAAAGCTTATGTCTTGCAATCAAAACCATAGGTAAGTTATATTTGAGGGTGGATATGCATCTGACATACCTAGTATGTCATTGTAAGGAGGCTGAGCTTAAGTTTACTAAGGTGGTTTAATGTGACTATTAATCCTCAACTGTCTTTTTAATAAACAAAGATTTAATTAAATTTATGGTTTAGACTAGCGGCCTGCCCTGGCTTTGCACGGTTATGATATATACATATAAACCTTCCTCTTTAATCACTTTTTTGAAGATTGAAGCATACATAGGGACAGAGGAAGCAACTTTTTTATACTATGTTCTGATGACAAGTCTATCACTATATATATCTAAACCTTGGAGTACTATATTAAAAACGAGATTGCAAAAGTACACATTATGCTGTTATCAAGATTTATTAAAATCTGCTTTGTGTAGTTGTGAAGTCACTGAAAATTGTAGGTATCTTAGGCAAATGTGTTTGTTCTAGAAACATGATAACATCAATTATATCAATTGCGTAAGCTTTGCAAACCTATAAAAGGGTTTTTATTTCTGTGTTCCTTTATAAGGAAATGCAATTGACAATCAAGGTCAGAGATTTTTTTAATGAATAAGTGAACATTCGCAATCAATCTTTATATGATGATAACCAATATACTAGACTAGAGTCTCTGAAAATATTGAATGAGAAAAGTAATCTGAAGAAAAATAAAAGTAATAAAAAAAACTAAGTGAAGAATAAATTGATAATACTTAATTTTACTTTGTTACAGATGCTAAAAGATTAATTGGACGTAAATTTGAAGATGCTACAGTTCAAGCTGACATGAAACACTGGCCATTTGAAGTGGTCAGTGATGGAGGCAAACCAAAGATCAAGGTAGCATACAAGGGTGAAGACAAGACCTTCTTCCCTGAAGAAGTAAGCTCAATGGTGCTTACTAAAATGAAGGAAACAGCCGAGGCTTACCTCGGCAAAACGGTGCAAAATGCAGTAATCACGGTTCCAGCGTATTTCAATGACTCACAAAGACAAGCCACAAAAGATGCGGGTACCATCTCTGGCTTGAACGTTCTCCGTATTATCAACGAACCGACTGCTGCTGCGATTGCGTATGGTCTTGACAAGAAGGGAGGTGGAGAACGTAATGTCCTTATTTTCGACTTGGGCGGTGGTACTTTTGATGTGTCCATCCTGACGATCGAGGATGGTATATTTGAAGTCAAATCCACTGCTGGAGACACACATTTGGGAGGTGAAGATTTCGACAATCGCATGGTTAACCACTTTGTCCAGGAATTCAAGAGGAAATACAAGAAAGATTTGACCACCAACAAGAGAGCACTTCGTAGGCTAAGAACAGCCTGTGAAAGAGCAAAGAGAACACTATCTTCCTCAACTCAAGCTAGTATTGAAATTGATTCCCTATTTGAAGGTATTGATTTCTACACTTCCATCACCAGGGCTCGATTTGAAGAGTTGAATGCTGACTTATTCCGATCCACCATGGAACCAGTTGAGAAGTCTCTTCGTGATGCCAAAATGGACAAAGCTCAAATCCATGACATAGTACTTGTCGGAGGATCAACCCGTATTCCCAAAGTGCAGAAGCTTCTTCAAGACTTCTTTAATGGCAAGGAGCTAAACAAATCCATCAATCCCGACGAGGCCGTCGCTTATGGCGCAGCAGTGCAGGCCGCCATCTTGCACGGTGATAAGTCCGAGGAGGTCCAGGACTTGCTACTGCTTGATGTAACACCTCTGTCACTTGGTATTGAAACAGCCGGTGGTGTCATGACCACTCTAATTAAGAGAAACACCACCATACCCACCAAGCAAACTCAGACCTTCACCACATACTCTGACAACCAGCCTGGTGTGCTCATTCAAGTGTTTGAAGGTGAGCGTGCTATGACCAAAGACAATAACCTCCTCGGTAAATTTGAACTGACAGGAATCCCTCCAGCACCTCGTGGTGTACCACAGATTGAGGTTACCTTCGACATTGACGCCAATGGTATCCTTAACGTATCTGCAGTTGAGAAATCTACCAACAAGGAGAACAAAATCACTATTACCAACGACAAGGGCCGTCTGTCCAAGGAGGAAATTGAACGCATGGTCAATGAGGCAGAGAAATACAGAAACGAAGATGAGAAGCAAAAAGACACCATCCAATCCAAGAATGCCCTTGAATCTTACTGCTTCAACATGAAATCCACAATGGAAGATGAGAAGTTGAAGGACAAGATCTCGGATGCCGACAAACAGACTATTTTGGATAAATGCAATGATACAATTAAATGGTTAGACTCAAACCAGCTGGCTGATAAGGAGGAGTATGAGCACAAACAGAAGGAGTTGGAGGGTGTTTGCAATCCAATAATCACCAAGCTGTACCAAGGAGCTGGAGGTGCTCCAGGTGGTATGCCGGGCGGTATGCCTGGATTCCCAGGAGGAGCTCCCGGCGCTGGAGGTGCCGCCCCTGGTGGTGGCGCCGGACCCACCATCGAGGAGGTCGACTAAAACATTCCATACTTTTCACAATATAAGATCCTCCATAGATAAAATGGTGTTACCACCTCAGCTCATTATTTAAATAAATAAATTGTGCTTACGTCTGTCTTTGTTTTAAGTTCTCCTGATCATAATTATTAAAATGTATGCAGAGCACACTATTTCAGTATAAGCCTAATATGCTTGAATTATGTGATGTTTTTTTATTTGGAATACATACTTGCCATCCTGCTAACAGCCTGGATTTTAAATTTGAAATCCAAAAAATTAATAAGAACTTAACATAGACTTTCTTGGTAAAATTCAATAATCAAGATATAAGGCTAATAGATACCTACCTATTATGCTACAATAGTTATTATTAAAACAAATTCTATTATGTAATTTAAAATTTTTTTTGTTATTAAACTTAATAAAAACGGCAGTAGTACACAGACTGGTTACAAATATGTAGGTACTCAAAATGGTAGGTAGTCTACATATCGTCACTGGCATTGAGCTGTAGGTAGGTACCTACTCTGCCTTCCACAGTCCTATTTTTTTCTTGCTATAAATTACTATTTTATGCTATACATAAATGCGAGTTTGTTAGCTACCTACTCCTTCTTGCAAAAACTGCTGAACCGATTTTCATGAAATTTGGCACACGTAGAGGGTAACTCCCGAAAAGGCGGGCTATAAGTAGGTACCATAATTCACTTACATACGCCGATTGTGTGCGTTACCACAGCAAGAACGTAGTAGAACCTAGAATGATATGAATTGGACACAATTAGTTCTCGATCTGCTGTAAATGCGCGTCGAATAAAAAAATTGTGGATGTTATCGTTTTGGAAATAAACTGTTCCTGCTGGGGTAACGTTGCTCAAGCAGGATAATTCTAAAGTAATTATCGGAGAGTTTTAAAAATTGCATATGAGCAGAAAGCTTATTTGTGCACTAAAAATAAGAATTGTTGCGTCTTCAGGTTTTCGAGATATTGCGTTTCTTGCCGCGGTTACGTTTTGAAGAATTCTGCAAAACGCGTTACCACAGCACAAATATAAGCTCTTTGGAGCAGTTACCCCAGCAAGAACCGTTTTTTACGTTTATTTCCAAAACGATAATATGCACATTTTTTCATTTGGCGTACATTTACAGCAGATTGAGCACTAATTATATTATGTCCCTGAGTATCCCATGAGTGATATGTCTTGTTGCTACTTTCTTACTGGGGTAACGCAGACATTTTTTTCGAGTAGACTATTTCTTCTTGTAAACTTGTTAAAAAAAGTATAAAAGCCAGTCTAGTCTCATCCAGAATTTTCTTTCATTTTATTTATATGCGTATTACAAGCAGAAGGGGAGGCAATTGCCCAGAAGTGGGACGCTATAGGCTAGATTAAATTAAAAGTTTAATTAGAATTACGATGGACTCTTTCAATGACAGTCGTTTTCTTATGTACCAATAGAATAAGAGGGCATTGCCATATCTCTATTACAGCTGAGACAAGATGAGGGTACTTCAGACCTTAATAGATATTTGACATTAAATAAAGAGGCCCACATACCTAGTTGAATATTTTATATAAAAGCGGTAAGTCAATTACTCTAATAGTTTGGTTGGGCTCTTGAGTTTCCTAATCAGGGTCAGCCGGTACTCTAGATCTTCGATTATCCTAGTTTTTATAGTTTTCCCTTTATGTGGCCATTAAAGCCTTACTCTGTACCAAATTTCAGCTCTGTGAGTTTATGAGAAATAAAAAAAAGTAGGTAAGAGACACAACCAGGGCACCCACGACTAGCCGAAGACACTAAGTCCCACAATGTGATAGGTGGCAAGCCTATCGCCAACCGGGGCACATATCCAATCCCGAGTAACATTAACTTTTATTAGAAAATTCTAAAAACCAAATTTTCTTTTTGTTGTTGATCATGATTGAGTGAGTGTCATAAATACGAAACTTTCGCTTAACTTCGGAACTAAATGACCTACATAATTGAAATGTTGGATTATGTACTTATTCTATTTCGAAAATTTAAATATAGGTAAAATAAAAAAGAAATAGGTAGAAAAGTATAAATTTTGATTACCTATCAAAAAGAAATATGAAGTTAATTTAATGTTAAATGTTTTGATACCTACTGAGGGTAGGTAGGTATAAAAGGTTTAGGTACAGCGTCTGACTTTTGAAAAACTATGTGCTTTTTCTAATACAATTTAGGTTTTCATTGATGAAAATGATTTTAAATTTAGCAAATTAGCCAGTTTCAATAGATATACTTGTTTTCGTTCGTTATTTGAAAGTTCTGTACGACCTAAAGTACCTTCTTACGCCATTATTTTTAAGTCGAATGATCAATAAAACTTTTCCAATTTTGCTACAAGAAACCCAAAACATATGCAGCCACTATTTAAGTAAGGTCTACCCGAAATAATTAATCATAAAAAGCAGCTCAATTTAAAATCCATAACTCCCAAGCCAAAAACGCCAATGGGCGGGCAAGGTTACATGTACCTATACGCCGAGTCCGCCGAAAGGCGGTTGAACACCTACTAATGTATGGCGGCATGGGAGAAATATTAGTATTTTTAGAAGGTAATTAATGGGTTAACAACGCAGGCAACAGCTAGTTGTTCCCTGTGTTTTTTCGGGCTCCTTTGCAGACTAGACCATCTGCTTTCCTGAGTACGTGGTAGAGTTTCACAGTGACACGCCTAATTTGGTACCACCGCCTTACCACCTATTCCTGCCACCATAGCGTCGGTGCTTTATATATTATATTTCCGTTAACGTTCCGGTTTGAAGGGTAGCCGGTAAACTTACTTTTGCTCGAGGCCTAACATCCCGGCCTAAGGTTGGTAACGCACTATTACCTTTGGTGTCTCTAGGCGGCGTGAATTTCTTACCATCAGGAAATCCGTCTGAAATAGATATTGAAGCGTGTATGTAACAAGATTTATTACCTACATAGGAAAGTTGGGGTTGACTACGTGAAGGTGTACATAACTACATAGGGTTCGATTCTAAGGTCGGGCAACTCCATGTTTCAATTTTCTGATGAACAAACAAAACAAAAATTGTAAAAAAAATATTTTGGTATATGTACCTACATCCATAGTCTATATCGAAGGCGGAAATTACAAACGAGTAAGAGACGTTCTGTTGTAAGTAGGTACACTAAATGTACCTTTGGTAAGCTCATTTCAGTCTCTATCGAACGATTTCTGCAGAGAAATCGTTTACACTATAAAAAGCTTTATCTAACATTAGAAGGTATGTCAAAATACAACTATTTAAAAAGTCGGTGTGAAAAAGGAACTATGCCAAAACGATTTCATATAGAATACCTGAATGTACCAGATTTCTCTGAAGTTGAAGATAAATGACCAAAAACGGATTTGGGGACAAAAACCATGAAAAAACAGGAGATTTCGATCTAAAGGTTCAGGATGTTATTTTGTTGTATGCTGATTGTTCAGAATTTCATTTAAGTTTATTATTATTGTTTAAAAGTAAACTTAACTCCGTGTTATTACCTACATATCACACACATACATCGCCTCTGTGGTCTAGCGGTTCAGTTGTTGGACTTGACTGCATGAGGTCCCGGGTTGATGCAAGAACATTGCAAATGCAAGAATATTATCGTCGCATACTGAATAACACGGAGTCAAGTATCTTCACGCCCATATCCCCGAAGAGGTAGGCAGAGGCACAACCAGGGCATCCACGACGAGCCGAAGATACTAAGTCCAACAATGTGATAGGTGGCAAGCCTATCGTCAACCGGGCACATATCCTATCCCGAGCAACATTTTTTTATTAGAAAATTGAAAAACCCAATTTTCTTTTTTTTGTCCGACCCAGGATTCGAACCCCGGACCTCATGCAGTCAAGTCCAACTACTGAACCGCTAGACCACAAAGGCGATTAATTTTATAATTATATATTTTTTGATGCCTAGATTTTTAGTGTGTAAAGGATATCTTATAAACTGTCGTGTTTTGAGGCTTTTAACTATTTTCCTGGGAAAGATAATAAAGTTCTGGATAAAACTCTCTAAAAAAACAATCTTGTACGACAAAAACTTGTTGAGATGTAACTTAGCTTAGGTCAAATTTTGTTTTTTTTTGGTTCTACTTTTAAATGAGGGTCTATTCCTTGCGACATTTGAAATTTCCACCGTCGATATGCATGTAGTAAAAAGCAATTAGTTTATTATTACAAACAAACCATTTTCATTTACTTGTTTAGATATGAACCGTATAGGTATACATTCATATCCATGTAGTACGAGTAAAAAAGCAGTTACTGCAGGCTGAATCGAGTATGTAATAAGCATTAACGCTACTTTCATTTTGGAAAAAAATCTAAATTTATTAAATGGACTTCTAAATTGTAAAATGAAAAATATCTTTTTTTTTGTCACGGACTAGAACCAAAGTAGGTCTGTTTATTCCGCCGGCTAATTTTTGAAACGGTTGAATAGATGTTACTCCTTACAACATCAGCTGTCGGCCAGTTAAACAAGCCAGTCGATCCAGCCGTTTCATAGATTAGCTGGAACAAACAGACGGTCAAAAATTGTAAAAAATGTTATTTTATTTTCGTAATATTATGATTGTGAAGTCAATGCCCGATTTCCCTCATAATAAATAAATAAATATCCCTGGAAAACTCACACAAAGTAACCTAACCCCAAAGTAAGCAAGTTATGTGCTTGTGTTATGGGTGTCAGTCAACGATACTAATATATAGAAATACTTAAATATATACCAGAATAAATGTAATAAACGCCTAGACCCGGAAATGCAGACATCTAAATGTTCTTCACACAAATTCCTGCCCCGTCGGGAATCGAACCCGAGCCTCGCGATTGGTCGATGTAGTTAGGCGTGTAGGCTAGCCACTCGACCAACGAGGCGGAACAAAGTCCCACAGATTTTTATTAAAAAAAATTTAGATTCTGCCTCTGCAGTACCTACCTTATTGTGCATTAACTTTTCTGCTAAGTTGACATGTTTTTCAATCAAAGTTAAAAAAAACCGGCCAAGTGCGAGTCGGACTCGCGCACCGAGGATTCCGTACAAACCTGCAAGGTTTACAAAGTTCGTTCATTACGACAATCGAGTCATAACTATGGTAATCTAAAATCTTATTAGGGTAGCGCTCGTGCGAATGGCGCACGGCTGCCGCTCGCTGTGTGACGATACCCCTTCTCTTGGCCAGTCGCCTGCCCCCGCGCCCGCGGGCCAGTGCGAGCGCGTTCATGCCCCGCCCCGCGCCCCGCGTGCCTCCCGTGCCACCAGCGTCCCATCAAACTTCGCCAGTATTAACAATACAAGCAAGCTGTCTGATAATAACCAACAATAAGAAATATAATAATGTCATTGAATTTAATTATAAGTATAACACTTTAAGCAGTTAGGACGCATTTAGATTATACAGCTACATTCACCAAAACATCGGGATTGAATGACGATGAGTGAGGTCCAGGGTTGCCAACTCAATGTTACCGTTGGGTGCTAGATAACATCTCAAATAGTGCTAGATTACTAGAAATTTTCAAAAATAGTGCTAGTTTACTAGAAATTTTCAAAAATAGTCCAAATAAATTATTATATTACAATAAAATAACACTAATCACAAAAAGTTTTAACTATTGAGTTATCGTTACATTGATAACGTTAATCTAAAAGTTATATTAAAACAAAACAAACAAAGATATATTAGAAGAGTTTTATATATTTTTTAAAATTTTGCAAATTAAATTCACGTCACGACACGTCGATGCAGACTAATTAAGACGATGAATGAAAAAATTAAACGAAAAACAAACAATGTTAGACAAAGAAGGAGTTATCTTAGAGAAAAAGACAAACATAGCACTATGGCGCGCCATATTCACCTTTATTTTCAAGTTCACGGGAATCCCCTACCTAAGTGCCGCAGCCTACAGACTACACTAGTTTGCATTTTGTTACTTCAGCCGAGGCTGTTTTTTGTGAGCGAACAGCCAAAATCAAAATTAGTGCTAGAATTAGTGCTAGGTGCTGTTTCTTAAATTTCAGTGCTAGGCAAATGAAAATAGTGCTAGATCTAGCACTCAAAGTGCTGAGTTGGCATCGCTGGTGAGGTCGTCTTTGCCGTTTGAAAAATGTCGCCCTCCCCATACATAGTATAATAACTCGCGGTCATTGCTGTAACTACAATTATTATGTTTACAATCACAATTTTTTTGGTGGTATAACTACTTAAAATTTTAAGCTTTTCGGAATTTTTGTGTTACCTGTGCTGTAAGCTATTGCTTCTTACCAAATTTCGAGATTCTATGTCAACGGGAAGTGGTCTTTAGGTTTTAATTCCCTTGCGTGTAGTTGCGAGTTTCAAAATATGCGGTATCAATGGTTGTACTTTTGCGTTTTGCGTTTTTGCGTTGACGGGTTAAAGGCAATTAGATCTAAGTATTTGATATGAATTTCAACTTGATAGCTCTACGCGTTCATGAGGAAAAAAGTAATAAGTTTATATTTTTTAAAAATATATATATTTTGTAATGTAACTAAAAATTTAAGGTTTTCGGAATTTTTCCTTTACGTGTGCTATAAAACATTGCTTCATGCCAAATTTCAAGATTCTAGGTCGACTGGAAGTATCCTTTAGGTTTTGATTCCCTTGCGAGTACTTGCGAGTTTCAAAATATGCAGCTTAAATTGCTGTTTCTTTTGATTGCATTGACATAGAAGTTTGATTTTGTTACAGCTTAAAGGTATTATAGATCTGAGTATTTGGTATGAATTTCAATTTAATACCTCTACGCGTTTATGAGGAAATGGGTCTTGAGGTTTAAATTATTAAAAAAAATAAATATGTGATGTAACTAAAAATTTATGGTTTTCGTAATGTTTCCTTTATCTATGCTATAAGACGTTGCTTCGTACCAAATTTCAAGATTCTGAGTTCACGGGAAGCACCCTGTAGGTTTTGATTTCCTTGCAAGTGTCGAAAATGTGCGGCATAAACGGCTGTATCTTTTGATTGCGTTGGCTTAGAAGTTTGATTTTTTCACAGCTTCAATGGACAGTAGACTTGAGTAATTGATATAAATTTCAGCTTCATACCTCCACGCGTTCCTGAGAAAAAGGGTCTTGACAGACGGACGGACAGACGGACAACAAAGTGATCCTATAAGGGTTCCGCTTTTTCCTTTTGAGGTACGGAACCCTAAAAATAACAACTAAAATGCAGAGAAAAGGTTTCCGACGATGGAAAATATCAAATATACAAGAAAATCGAAGATTCAAATAGTGGTACCGAAGACACGGAGTGTTTGTATTGTCAGGACATATTATGCAATCATATGAAGGATGGATAATTAGTCAAATTTGTGGTGAATGGGCACGTTGTGGGTGTGCTGGCGTTGAAGATAAAGATGACAAAGCTGTCCATATCTGCCCATTTTCTAAAAGTGATGATGACTAATTAGGTACCTATACTCCATCATTCCTAGGGCTGTACCCCATCTCTCCCTATAGGTGGGTCATGATGGGCGGTTAGGTAATTTTTTTTAATTTCTACCTGAAGAATGCTTTGTTTTGTTTTGTTTCGTTATAACTTAAAAGAAGAAAATACTGATTATTTTTTTATTAAAGTTTTTAAGTTGTACAATCAAAACGACAGCTTTTATTTTACACATTTCCTTAAGGTCCCCGTCTTACCTTAATTTTCCCTACCAGTTTTGTATAATGCAACCTCATCTAAGTGTATAATATTTTGTTTATTTTGATGGTTTCCCCTTCAATATTCTTTCTTGTCCAGGCTCTGCCTCTTCTGACGTGATAAAACAATGAAATCTCAAATTTTTCCTTACCGTCTTACTTTAGTATAGTTTATGTACAGAATCACAAGTACACATGTGTACACTTCCCCGTGCTGGTTCGAACTCCTTTGCAGAATAGACCATCAGCCTTCCTGCCAGTCAGCTCGTAAAAGGCGAGCATAGGCTTACCGTCACGATCATCGCGACATTCTTTAAGGTGGTAGAGTTTCGCAGCGACTTGACTGGATTGGTACCACCGCCTTAATGAATAGGAAATACGTCAAGCACTGCTACCATAACGTCAGTGCTTGCCGTTGACGTGTTCCGGTTCAGAGGGTAAGGTAGCCGATAAGCTTATTTTTGCTCGAGGTCTAACACCCCCCTCCTTAAGTTGGCGGGGCACCATTACCACTGTTGGTGATTCTACTTTCTAGGCGGCATGAATTTCTTACCATGAGGAAATCCGCCTGCTTGTTTGCCTTCCACTATCATAAAAAAATACACACATTACACTAATTAATTTACTTCTTATACATTTTATTTCTTTTATCTTAGAGATTAGATGGAATCATGGAAAAGCGCGCCTTTCCTCTTCAACTGTTTCCGCCAACCCTTCCTATTAAGTACGTATTTACATACTCTTTAACCCTCCACAATTTTCTTTTAACAATATAATATTTTTTATGAAGTGCTTTTTCAGTTAATCGCAAAATAGTAAAATCTTCTGGAAACGTTGTTTTAGGGATAGCGCCTACAGTTGACGGGGCGGAGCGTGTCGAGTCGGGGCGCATCGCATTGCAAAGCACATTGAGGGGCGCATCGCGCATCGGTGGATTTAAGAAGCTTTTATTTGACTTGCAATGTATGTATGTTAGTTCGGGTGGAATCGTTGAACTCAATTTTGAAGCAGATGTCTTATACAATGCCCGATAAATAAATTAAAATAAAACCCTTTTTTAGAACAAGCTTTTATTTAAATGCTCTAAAAAGCTTTATGGTCATATAAGTTGTGTATTATGAGGCTGCAAATTTATAGTTAATATTTTCAAAAAAAATGTTTTCTTCTTTTTAGAGCATTTTAATAAAAGCTTGTTCTAAAAAGTTTTTTATTTTAGTTTATTTACTACTGAGTATCAACGCGTAAAGCAAAACAATAGAGAGGCAACTCGACATTAAAATTGGCAAGTATGGAAAGTGGCGCCTCTAGTAGTTGTCATACGAAACTTAAGCGTTCAAATGTCATAAGTGCTCTATTCTTAACAGTGATATCGTGATCTTTGACCACTTGGGGAATGATCGTGGGGTGCCTCTTGGCAATCCGCAGTGGATAAATTCGCGCCGATGCGCACCGGAACAGTGGGTGCTGCTCCACGCAAAAAGTATGCAAGCGATCTAGGCGTATTATTGCGCTGCGATGCAACTTGTCCCGACCCGTCCAAATGGGCACTATCCTTTACTGGCTAAAAAATTGAAACATTGACCGCCTCGTTGGCTAGCGTACACGCCTTACTACGCCGACCAACAGCGAGGCTCGGGTTCGATTCTCGACGGGGGCAGGCATTTGTGTGATGAACATTTCATATAAATGTTATGCATTTCCGGGTCTTGGTGTTTATTAAATTTATTCTTTTATCAATATGTGTAACTTGTCCAGTGATATTTATTTATTTATTTACTAGCGGATAAATCGAAAAGTACAAACTTTTAAGAAATATACAAAGAAAAAGTGGCTTCAAATTGGTCGTTTAAGCAATTGCCGTGCTTTACTTTAATAAAAAAATCCACACTCAAGAATAGGAGGCATCAACCCTCTAAGTAAAAGTAACCAACGGCGTAGGGTCAACTTGTAGTAGAGCATCTACAGAACCTCTACAGAGAGCTGATAATAGATAGATAGCTGATAGAGAGAAGTTTCTCTTCGAGAAGAGAAGAGAGAAGCCCAGTTGGGCTTTACTCCACTAGTTGTACCATAAATTCGTGCAGGTGTACTAGTACTACATAAGTACTCGTAAAAAGGAAGTCTAAATATAGTATTAAAAGGTTAGAAAGGAATTAAAAATTTCGCCACGGGACTTGAATCCTCAGTAGCTCAATTGGTTAGAGCATTCGTCGGCTTGAGACGAAAGGTTACAGGTTCAAATCCTGTCTGGGGCGAAATTTTTTCTTTCTTTAAAATTTATAGAATATTATCCCAAGTACAGGGCAAGTGCTAAAATAAAAATACGCTAGAGTATTAAAGTTTGAGGTGTAAGTTGTAAGACTCAATAAAAAAGTAATCAGATATACAAATAACATTTATTTTCCATATAACGTAACACTTTCAAATTAATCTACATAACAAAATATTTCATATAAATGCAAACCATTTAAAGAACATATAATTCGTCAATCAACTTACATACAAAATACGACGCAAATGTACACATTATTATATAGTCCGAGAGCTAGTAGAATTTTGTTTAGACAGTTAGGAGTGAGAGACATAAATACAACCTCATATCCAAAATGGCGCATTTTGAAACTTTTGGCTAATGTGGATTAAATGTATGTATAACTTTCGCGTGGTCATCACATCACGCCTAAACGGATGGACTGATTTTGCTAGACATTTTTTGTTGTGTTATTTTCAGGAGAAGGTTCTTCTGAGACGTGAGACGAGATGTAAAATTAACGATATCAGTATTTTTGTGTTTTTCTTTTTAAATTAATTATACAGTCCGTAATTTAAAATATAACACCTTCAAATTTAAAAAATAATACTTAAACTAAAAGTTTAACAGGTGGTAAAAGAAAAATGCCTAAATTAACGATAGTGGTTGGTAAACAATAGCTTCTCTATAAATCACTTTTTCTTGAGTACGAGGATGAGTAAAAAGAGATGGGCGATTGGAACCTTTTCGGCGTAAAATAAATTGTTATGCATATAGATATTACATAAGAAGTAGTAGGTACATAAAAAGTATTTGTTTGGACGTTTCTTCTCCTGACTGGCTAGAGTTGGAAACTGTGGTAGTGTACGGTCTATAGCATTAAAATATTAGGACAGACTTCAAAATCACTTGCAATAAATTGTGAAGCATACTGGAAATATTAATAAGACATTTATTAAAAATTGAAATAATTGCTGTTATTTAAATATTTCATTTATTTATTTCTATAAACATTAACACGAGTATATAAGTATTTTCAATAATTAATTAATTAAATATGTGAATATTCCTAAAAATCTTTGCATCAACTTTTAACATACATATTCCAAAAAATATAATAAAATTTATTTCTTTTCATTGAATATGACATTAAATTGTAGCCGTGTAATTATTGTATTAAAAATATTAAAAATAAAAAAAGAATATATTATCAAACATTAGAGAGAGATTTAGTTTATAATTTTTGAAATAAAAAAACTTTTGAAGGTCGATAGTTTTTCGAAATTAAAAAGTTTTTGAAAATCGCCCCCCTCGGTAATTGGTTTTACAATAGTTTAGGGGAAAGAAAATATTGTAAAGTAAATCAACAGTCAACAAAGGGTATTAGGACGGTGACGATGGTGATATTTTAAGTTTTGTTTTTATTAATAATTTTCTTGGTGCTTTTCTCAAGCTCTGAAAGACAATACTAAGGGTTGGTACCTATCAACGTTTCTGTGCAAATCCAAAGCATGAAGCAGTCTGGATGTTATTCTTAATATACATACATGATAATAGTTTTAATAAGCATTTCAGAATAGCTTCTTAAAACCAACCATGTTGACAAACAGTATTTTTTGGTGGGAATGGCACAAACTCGTACCTTTCAAGTTAAACAGATTTAGTCAGCGCCAATCAGAAAAGTCGACTAGTAAATCTCTACTCAAATGGCTAAAGGGCAAAATTTCACGTGCTCTCGAACTATTGATATGGGCAAAGTCTTGGGCTCGCCATAAGGATACCACTCAAGCTCCATTATAAATTTTGCATGTAGAGTGCGCACAAGATAAGTTTTCACGCAAAGGAGGGCGCTGTTAATGTTACCAAACATAGAAATATTATATTTACCATCAAAATCTTTCACTGAAAATTGATACGTAATTGGTATCTACTAATTAAAAAGGTGTTAAGATAGCCGTCATATCTATGTAAAAAAATATTTGAATACAGATTAAACAGCTACGTTTTAGTACTACTAGTAAACCTTTTTGTTTAATTCGATGTATTAGGTATTCATATGATATTTGGCGATATTGTCGGTAATAAAAATAGCAACACTGCCATTACCGAAGAAATTTGTACTTCTATAAATTTCACAAATCAACTGGTGGTTTTTGTTACAACATGTACATTGTAAATTACACTTCGATTTAAGGTTCAAATTTAATCCTTATAATTTAATAAATAATAAAATCCGGTAAGGTTGTCAAAGCCTAGCAACACTAGGAAACCATTTCAAAAACGATGGCGAAGACTGTTGTCGCGTGAACTTTTCTTGGTTTTAGTTAAATAACTGACTACAGCAGAGTGCTATGACTATGATAAAAGTTAGGACTAAAATTCTTTATCTATTGTATTTATAACCTGACTTTGCCCATACAAAATATATATGTTATTAACATTTGTAGCTGCACAAAGACAAAAGTTACCTTGGCTTAAGTATTTAACACCTTCTATTAAGTTGTGTAAGTGAAAAGCTCATGTTATACCATGCCATGAGTTTACGGCTGATGCGAAATGCTCAGCGCGTTTACCATGAGACTCTTTATTGCGTTCAGTAATTTTCGTATCGAAATCTATAGCGCTTTAGAACCGAAATTTGATTTTTTTTTAGTTCAAAGTTTTCATACAAATAATTTACGGACACTCTAGTCGTTGTAGGTCCCAAGCCAATATTGCCGAGTATGCATAATACTTACTTAGCCAAAAACTGTGAACTGTGGTATGAGATCCAGTTTTTCAATCAAAATTTTTGTACAGCTACAAAAGTTTTTGTAATCATCTTTGCTTACATTATAACTTTATCAATATACTTTGCTAAACTTGGTGACCACCACAACCCTAAGGCGGATAGCACACTGCACCGAAAAACCGCTCTGGTATGCGATGATGCGGATTTTAACAAAAAAAATATATTTTAACTTTGTACTGAAAATCTTGATTTGTATACAAAAGCCGTAGCGTGTAATAAACTGCAACCGTATCTCTGTGCAGTGAAGTTTCAAAGTGAAAATCCGCATTAGCCGTGTCCAGCTCAGTGCGATACCCGCCTAAGTGGCTTAACTGTAAGCCTTTTCTATTAAGTTCACTCTAAAGCATACAATCTGGTAAAATAAGTGAATCTTATCTTTATAATTACTACCACAGCCCTAACAGTTAGCCTTTTCTAAGAAGCGAGATTGATTGAAAAACTGTCTGACTGTTACTCGGTGGTTACGAAAAATAAAATGTTACGGTAGTACAAAGATTGAGTAAATGAATTTGATTTAATGCGTTTAGAGGATGAAAAAGGTCACCAACTTTTGCAAAAAATTCTATAACTAACCGCAAGCTTCCACTAGAAGCTTAAAGCGCTTCATCTTTTTTATTACAAATCTTTTCCTCCCGCGAAACCAAAATATATCGTTATGGCCGCCATATTTGTTTTAAATCTAAGTAGGTATATTATAATCTAGAACACTCTCTCAGGTCATCATACATTTGTGCAATCTGCATGTAATTTTGAAGTCACATTATTTTTTTTTGCAATGGTATAGTCGCATGTAATGTACAACAAATTTAAAACTAACGTTAAAGTCGAGGTGACTAGTTTGTTGCCACTGAGTGGCAAGTACCTAGTGCGTGGACATAGGTACCTAATGTACAAGTCATGTTTATAGGTAACAAAAATGTAATTTGTGTTTTAAAATTTATTTAAAAAAAACACCTGACAAAACATCAGCATTTGGACACATACCATTCATCTCTCGTTTACTAAGAACTTAAGAAGAATGCTAGGGTTTAACATTTCATTTGATATTACGAGCTTACAGTGCATTTTTTATATAAAATTTAATCACTTTAATAAATATTTACTATGAAAAATATGAATGGTTATTTCATAGTAGAAATTAAACTCTCGTGAAATTTGATTGAATTATCGCAAATCTTCCCATTATATATACAATATCAGTCCGTGCTCATTACACATTACTAAGTATATAAACATATTTACCAATATTAATTTAGGATTTGGTCTACACCATTGCGATTTTTCAGATAAAACAATTGGGTGTAGATGATAACGATCAAACGAAATATATTTTAACAAAAAACAAGCTTCATGTTTTGATTGAAAAATAAAAGTTTTTATTTACTCATTATATTAAGCTCAGGTTAAAAAAACATCCTTAAATTGCAACAACAAATATAACACATAGATATAGACAAGAAAACCCCATATTTTTATAAGAATATGACAAGTATATTGATTTTCCATAAAACAGTATTATAACAGTATTTTTTCTCACGATAACTCATTTAATAGAGACAAAAAATATTCAAACATCCTTCCCAAATTAAATCAGTAGTTTATCTTTTTATTATTTCGTCATTTTCATCTGAACGCGTCAAGGTTATCGTCATCCTTACCAAACTTATTGGGTTTCAATATCGTCATAATAGAACTAACTTAAAGCTAGGGCTTAAAGACCTTGAAAAAAAATGATTTCACCTGTCTAATAAAATGATTCAACTTACCTATTTACTGGACTCTTTATGATGTATCTGTATAGTATAAGTAGATTTATTTTAAATTACACAAATAAAACGCTAACATAAATTTTCTCACGTATTTTGGATATCAATATTTTTGTGTAAATCTTCCATCATCAAAAGTAGGCGTTGTGTTATCATCGATATACATATCTAAGCGCATCTCGTATTTACAAAACCTGCAAGTCTGACACTTCATACTCCAAAACTAGGTTCTAAGTATATTACAATTGCATTACAATTGGAATTATTTATCTATCTATTACACTATTTACCGGAGAAAATATTTAACATTTATCTATGGACATTTTCACTATTGTAACTTAGTCTGCGGAACATGGAAAACATGCAATTATTTACACCAACGTTTTATTTGAATTTGTTGTTTATTTTACATTTCTTGTAGCAAGTAGTGGCATGAAGGTAGAGCCAGGGTGATTGTTCAGAGTATGATTAAAACTAATAGAAAATAAAATCTGTATTCAGTTCTTGTAATAAACGGATTGTTTAATATATTATTTCCTGTCGTTTGTCTAATAAAAAAGTCGTAAATGCCCCAAGTAGATGCAAGATTTAAATTATTTTAGTTTAGTGGATGAGTCGCTTACTGTTTCATGTATCTTTCGAAAGACCCTCCAACTATTATTTAGGAGCATATTTTTGACTTGTCATATATCGTACCAATTAGGATGGATATCCAAACATGAAAAGGACAGCAAAACTCTCTAATACTCTGGAAAATAATATTAAAGACAATTTTATTTAAATAACAAAGTAGTAAGAAAAACATAAATAGGTATCAGCCAGTTACATACACAAAATATTTTGTTTTTATTCTATGGTATAAAGAAATTTTAAAAGGTGGAGCATGTATCCTGGTTTTACCTTAGCATAAATAAAGGTCGTAGCTAATAATTGCACGTTTTCTTAATACATGTATATTTTGTACTGACAACATTTCTGCATGTTTGTACATACATGTTTACATGTTAAGCGTATGTATAGCGGTTGAGCTTTGGTACGCTTTCTATTAGGGGCTTATGAACTGGATTCACTTTAAACTATTCTACATGTTTCAACATGTCTATAACTACGCACTTCATGGTAAGTCTTCGTTCTCGTTACACATTACATCCAGGCGATGGTTGGCGCGCCATCGGATGATAAGGAGTCCATAGACCGAAAGGTCGATGACTTTTGATGTCAGTAAAGCGATGTACTCGTACAAGGTCCGTCTACTCCTTGCAGTTGTTGGTCTGAGTTGGTCGAGGTCTGAAATATGATTTCATGTGTGGGTTTAATAAAAAGCATTAGTTAATTTGGCGAATACTAAATGTCGCACTCAGAGACGTCCATTATCTTTAAATCAGTCATTAAGTCCACGTTTTGTATTATTATACAAAATTGTGACTTAATGATCCATTAAATTTTAACTTCTCGGAGTGCGGACGCAAGTTTAAAAGCGAATGTGAAGTCGAGTTTTCTTTGTTCTTATGGAGGGGTTCTCCATATTAGTGCTGGTTCCCTAAGTAGAATAGACCTCTGCCTTTTTATCAGGTAGCTCGTAAGAGGCGAGCACAGGTTAATATAACCAAAAAGACTACTGGTGGTAGAGTGTTGTGCAGCAACTTGCTCGGGTGGATATACATCCACCGCCTTACCTATTCCTGCCGCCATGATGACTATCATAATCCGATCTGGAGAGTATCTAGTGGTAGCCTTGTACAATAGGTCTAACATCCCTGACATAAGATTAAGACGCACCTGTAACATCTACGATCTAATGACATTTATATTTTTTAACGCTAAAGTTTCGCTTGAGAATTACCTACTAGAGACGCCACTTTCCATACTTGATGATTTTAAATTGGAGTCATCTCTCTATTTTTTTGCTTTACTCTTTGGCGCTGAGTTAACAGAAATACGCGGATGTGATGCGGCCCGGCCCGCCTCAGTGTGCTTTGCAATGCGATGCGCCCCGTCCCAACACGCTGCGCCCCGTCAACAGTGGGCGCTATCCTTTATACTACTGATGTGAAAGACTAAAATAATCTTACTTCTCTAATTTCACAGACAGCTGGTAGGAGCCCGTCAGTAGAGTTATTGGGCGAGCGTGGTGACGGTGTTGGCGCATGTTTGGGTATTTCCCGCCCCACCGCCATCTTGTCGTGCAGCTGGGCCAGCCTCATGCTCATCTGCCGCCGTTCCTTCTGTTCCCGCTCCCGTTCCCACAGTTTCGCGCTATAACTCCTTATTGACGACGAGCTGCTTTGGACTGAGCTCATACTTGGACGTCTCGAACCTGAATACATGTACAATAATTTAATTTTGGAACGTTGTAATTCAGTTAATACTAATAAATGACAAGCAAAGCGTTTCTCTAGTTAACTGAGCAATCGATAGATGGTGTCATAAATTTTGGTTTTGCCAACACAGTACTAATATTTTAAAAAAAGTATTACAAGTTTATTTAAAAAGAAGTTAGGTCAACTTGCGTTTAACTTAACTATGGCGTTATAAAAAAATATTTTAAAAACTCTTTAGTGAAAAATATATAAGTCGCACTTGTATAAAACTAAAACGTGTGTGAACGTGGAAACATGTTTCTAATGCAAGGCAACTTCATAATATTCCTTTTGTTTTATAGATGCCCGTACATTTTGAAATTTTAAGTAATGCGTATAAAGTATAACTTCAAGAAAGTTACGGAAAGAGACAGATTAGAAAACACACAGCCTATAAATACTAAGTACTTATATTAGCTACTGGTGTATGTAATCAATAACCTAGGCCAGGATAGGTAGATTTTTTTAAGATGTAAGTATTCGTTCGTTACAGTTGAACGAAAGACGTTGTATGGGAGCGCGCACCTAAATGCCTGAGATCCAGCCGCAACCAGGCTGCTTAGTGGGCGATGTAATCATAAAAAATCGCACAATAGAGTACCTTGAAGTACCTACTGCTAAATGCTTAGATGTGGTGTTTTAGTTGAACTAATGAAAAAGTATTTAATTGGTCTGAGTGTGGTGGACAAAATATTATAAACCGCAGCAAAGAAGTTGTTTTCTTTAGGTTGGCATAGAAAAAGAATAACGTTATTATTAGTTTTTCCTTTTCTCAAGGTCTTTAAAAGAAAATTCAATGACATAAAAGGCGAAACTATTTGAAATAATCATAAAATGTAAACATCCAGATTATACTTTTGCAAAGCACTTTTTCATTTTGCCAGAATTGAATTAAAACATTTAAATACTACAATTATTATGAGAAAATACAAGAGCGATTGGAGTATTTTTTTCTAAATTGATGAGATCATGTTTCTAAATTGATATTTTTATAAATATAGCGAATAAGTATTTTAAAGGAAAGAAACAACCGTCGCTCGCCTATAGGGACTATAGATAGGTACTTATTAATTGCACTTCAATATCTTAGGGCTTGGCCCTAAAGCCACGTGTGCTAGCCTATTGGGTACCTTAACCACTAGCTTGGGGCACCACAAATACCCTAGAGGTAGAGTACCCAAATTACCAATTCAGGCGAGCTTCTACAGCGAACTTTATCTTCTAGTTTGGAATGACTGCTTTAGGAGCACAATTTACCATCTAAATAACTACTTCGGATTTTTATGTTTTAATTACATAATTAATTATAAAATATCAAAAATATTTGACAAATATTTATTGTTTTCTATTTATTTCTTAGTTTTAAAATCATAACTCCATCTACCGTCGCTTGTCTTGTAAAAAGTTTAAAAGGCAATGTTATATACTAAGAAAAAGGAACATGCAAATTGTAATTAGTTGTAATTTTTTTGGGATGTTCCTAATAAGCCACAAGCGTGTTTATCATAATATTACAAACGGCCACACGCAGAGCCGTCAATTATCTTTCAATCCCTCAATAAGTCGTGATTTTCGATAGAAATTTGTGATTTAATTATAGATCAATTGTTAATAATTGACGTCTCTCATTGTTGCCGTAAAATATTAATGTCGTTTTGCGATGATGTTTGCACCTCCGCCATTCTTAATAACCTATCTAAAATAAGAGATCGTAATATTTAAGATTAGTTGCCAGATAACCACTGTTATTTTTCGATGATTAACAAAAATATCTTAGCTACAAAACACTAGAAGGTCTATCTTTATTTGTAGATAGGACATTAATATGGGCCGTAAATTGTTTTGGTTTGGACAAATTTTCTTTCGTTGAAGTAGGTTAACTGCTTGGAGTGAAAAAATCAATATGTCATAATGTCTCTTGTGTCAAAAATAAATGACCAAGTAAAGAAAAAGGGTTTATGATAGAGAGGCCACGTAGGCAAAGGTTTTAACCTGTCCTAAGATTAAAAGATAGTATTAATATTTGACAGTAATTAACAAATAACATAATACCTAATAACATAGTATTTTTTTTCAGAAAAATCTTATGATACTCATATAACTTACTTTTTATATGTGAATCGTTATATTACGTTGAATTTATTTTTGACAAAGCAGCATACTGTCGTTAATTGTTTCAAATTGAAAACGTGAATTGAGTTAAGAAATAGTCGGTGCTATGTGTTATTATCTATACATAATATTATATCAATTATTGCTTAATATGCATAGTATCAAATCTGACAGAAGCTTGGAAGCAGTGGAAAACTGTGGTGTTTTTTCGAACTAAATTAGCACACTTTAATATTCAAAGCACTATATTCACAAACCACCTGACACTTGATCTTGCTATAAAATCATCTGAGTGAAGAACAATCTAAATTTATAACATTATCACATTTCAAATTGTATTTTATTAGGTCTATTTCAATACTTAATACATTTTTATCAACGTAAGCTAATCTTTAACAATCTAATATCCAATATAAATGCCTTTCTTAAAAATTAACTGTCAATTATACCCTATTTGCTACCTAAGTATTACTTAGAAGTGAAACTATAGTAAGTGGTCACGGTAATGTAATATACAGTAGTCTAACTTGGCTTGGTTTTTAATAGGTACCTAACGAAATTCTAATTCGTTATATTTTTGTGGTCCTAAATATTGTAGGTTTTCAAAATAAATTGAAAACATTTAAGTGTTCAAAAAAATGCTTGTGATGTTTTTGAATACCAAATTTTATAATAATCCCTTCTTAAACTCACAAATGAATTTAAAAAATAGCACTATGTAGTCTATAATTGTTATTTGCCCTTTAGAGTAAATATTGGATTTATAAACCAAAATAACAGTCACAAATTCCACGCTAATCTATTGCTTACGAATTACGAAATTAAAAAATAAACGCTACTTATTACATCGATCGTTTGTCACTGTGTCGCAACCGCCAATAATGGTATACTGAGTGCATACCGAACTCGAGAAGCGTGGGTACAAACGCGTTTTCGCCCGATTGTATGAAGATAGAAAACTGTATATTACATACCCGTGCTTTGGTCAGTAAATACTATCGCTTGAATAGTATTAAAAAAATGGAATAATTTACTTTACTAAAATGAGTATTGAATTAGAATTCTACATAGATTTATATGCACATTTTTAGAATTTATATATCAATTGTCTTTACTTTTATATGGTTTTTTGGTGAAGTTACAATAAAATCTGAAAAACTTTCTGAACGTAAAATAAATTGGTATCAATTTCTTAATGAACATTGGGGAATATCATAATTGTTATTTGACCTGTTTATTTCTTTATATCTTCATAACAGACTAATTGTTAAAAACAGCTCAATCCATTTTTTTATTTACGAAGGTTATATATCTACATACTATTCATGTGTACTATTTCAGGAGAATAAGTTTTAATAAACAATACCTATCTATCATTTTAAAAAATATATTTAAGAACAAGAATTTACAATATATAAAGCATTTGCAGAAGCTGAAAGCGAAATGCCACCATTACTTTCATTAGCAAAATTCTACCAAATTTTGTAACTAAACTGAAGTTTTCTTTTGTAAATGAATGTCCTTTGAAACTTCAGAATGGTCATTCAATTTGGTGAATAATAAAGACAGAGATAAAAGAAGAAAAAACATAGACCATGGCCATCTTGCTCGCGCCACACGAAGAGCGTAGCTTGTCTCATGACTGTCATGCCACAAATCAATATACAAACGTGATTAATTAATATAAATGTAATCGATTTATTTCATACTTATAATTACCATTGGAAATATGCATAGATATTATCTTTATTAACTAAATTCATTTGAAATTCAATATTACAGCTTTATATCAATTAACTAGATTTTCCCCTAATGAAAGGAAAAAATGTTAGGTTGACAACATTGGGATTGTTTAACTTATGTCATTTTGGAACTACTTTTTATAGCAAGTCATAAAAAACTATTTTATTCTTTATAATCCTAATGAAGTAAAAGTAAAGCCGCTTGGCTTTGATTTTTTTATAATGAATTGAACTTTACTTATAATGATATCAACTTTATGGTTTATCTAATGCATTAATATACTTAGTTCTAACTACAATATCCGGATCCTTTAACCAATAAAAAAATCTTACAAGTTAGCATGGTGTTTATAACAAATCAAATCACCAGGAGGGCCGTCTGCTTGTTCGTTTTCTAATGCATTAAGAAAATCTAATTGCGAACACAAAAAATGACGTATCCTATATAATATTTTTCAAAAATATTTTTGAAGTGAGTGCTTTTTGTCCCATAAGACTAAACTGCTTCGTTATGTATTGCATTACGGCGGCGGAAGTCTGGATTATTTTATACTTTATACTCGTAACCTCCATCGGGCGCGGGCGTCCTAAGACGCACTCTTGTTTTTGATAGAAAATTAAAGCGTTTAAAATAATGAGTAAATTATGTATTATATCATTCATCATTGGGTCGATATTGTCATTTATGGGCTGGTATTTAAATTTTATTTCTAGCTTTTGTACAAACAGACGAGGAGGATGTGCTAGCTATAAGGTTTAATATTGTTTAGGGGCTCGATTGATCAGTGGCGAACAGTAGACGTCGCTCGGTGGCCGCTAACACCAAAACATCTAACGGACACGAGCGACGCGGTACATGCGACCCTGTGCTGACACAACTCGAAAGCCTTTTTGTTTTACAATTTATAAGGTTAGTATATGATAATCATGAAACAAGTTTTTGTTTTTTTGTGTTGCAGATATAGGTATGAAATAATGTTTTTGTAAGGTATTGCAGTA
>NJDD01001608.1:106257-124885 GCA_002245505.1 Calephelis nemesis
GACGCTACCCCGAGCAGCGTCGGCATGTCCGCCGTCAGCAACACCAGGTCTATAACAGCAATGGGGTTTTACTCGTTGGAAGAAATATTACCACCATTATGTTTCAGAACTCAACATCATCTTTATGTTTGCCAATAACTGCAACAAGCCGATTTTCCTTTGTAGCAATAACTTGAAACTTATTATATACATACGAGTATTAACTATAACTCAAAAACAATTCGTCGAATCTTATATCACTTCCATTTAAAATAATTTCGAAAGATGGTATTCAACTTACTTTTAGAGAAAACATATTATAGTGTCAAAGATTTTCTAGCAGATAAGAATAAGCAATAAATACTTCTAATATGATTGATTTAATTGCAGAAATGTTGATTACCGAGGAGTTTGTTTCCCAGTTTCTTCTCCTGCTTGCTAAATTTGTAAACGGTCGTAGGATAAGGCAGATTGGCTATTGTCCTGGTTGCCGGTGAGTTTGTTTTGACGTTTTTTCTCATGTATGGCTAAGTTTGGAAACGGTGGTAGTTTACGGTAGATAGGGATAAATTAATTTACATGCTAGAAATTGTTTGTATTAATAAATAATAATATAATTAATACAAACAACAGTGTGTAAATAGTTAGTAAATAGTTATGATAGCTAATTTGATTAATACCTATTAAATATTAGCAAACCACAAGTTGTTAAAATATGTTGGAATGCCTAAATAATTTCGTAACATCTTTGTAACACTCATATTCCGGAAATAAATATTTTTTCTTTCTTTCAGAATATTGATCAACAGGGAATCGCCAGCTTTCAATTAAAAAAATAATAATAGAATTTTTTTTGTACAAGAGATTCTGAAATAGGCAACACAATAAATTGCGAATCATCTCCTTTTTGCAATTCATTTGAAGAAGACAAAATTGTAATCTTTGAAGTAATATTCTATTTCCTAAATGGAGAAAACAATTGACAAAGTTGACAAATACTAAGATACTTAGAAGTATCTGTGTTTCTAGGTCAAAATTTCCAGCATGTCATACAGAGATTCTCTTCTTTAATATATTCTATAAATGTTTAAAGCATCGTTGCTTTCATTTTGTAATTGAGGTGGGCGAATACCAGTTTGCTCTTTAGGGGTTTGAGGTTAACCACACCGAATTCATACCTAAGAGGATCTGGTTTTAATTAGAAACCGCGCGAACGAAAATATATGTAAAACTGTATGTAAAATACAAATATTAAACATGTCATTCATTTGACTACGGTTAAATCGTAGTGTGATAAGAGAGTATAACTATTTGAGTTTTTATAAAATACTAGCTGTCTCGGCGAACTTCTTTCCACCCGTTCATATGGGAAGTAATAAAGTATTATTTTTCCCACTTTCCCGTAAAATTTGCCGTTTTTTTTCTTCACCTTCACCTGATAATTGCTAATATAATAAAAAAAGAATTAGCCAAATCGGTCCAGTCGTTTGGTAGTTGCGTTTACCAACACTTTAAGCGATTGATTTCTATATTATATGTAGATGAGTTTAACGCGTGTTTTAATATATATGTTACATATCAAATATTGTATGTTGATAGGATAAAACTTTTTCTTCAACGGCTCTAATTCGAAGTTTCAAATACCCGAAAAGGGAGGTAAGTAGATACTCGCCAATTGTAGATCTCCAGTCCGTACAGAATACTCGATTTTAGTGGCTAGTCTGTTTTTATTAGAAGGCAAACACGCAGACGGATTTCCTGATGGTAACATATTCGTTAAATATGGAGTGTTTCGTTCAAATGCTTGACGCATCAGCTAATAGACACTAAACCAGTGTTATAGATCTTACACGTAGGCAAAACAGGTTTGACCTACTTTGATAGGTAAGGTCTGTTTCTCATCATGAGGCAATTTATTCACTTATTTGCCTTCCTCGAACGTAAAAACCTCAATGTGTGGCACTAATCCTCCAATGACATGTCTATTGTCATCTTTACCAGTCTTAAAGACCTCACCTTCCGTACAGAAGACTCGTTGTGTGGGCCTCGAGTGGCTGGTCGTGTGGTAGCCAGGGTCGCACTGGCAGTACGCGTTGTGGTTGACCTGGGCACATGACGCGTGCGGGTCAAACGCTTTACACGTTTGCTGGTAGAAGCACTGTTCACCCAATTTCTTTGCTGAAATAGCAGAATATTTATGGTGAAGGTCAATTAAAAAAATAGTCAACTTAAATTTAAAACATTTAAATGTAGTTTGTTAATGGTGAGGTTTTTAAGATTAATTAAAAAATATCTCCAGTTAATACAGTAATTTGAGCCATTTGTATGAGTTTCATTCAGATTAGTTAATATTCAACAAAATATGTCATATAAATTTTCCTAAAAATTATTTGAAGAAGATTGCGCTGATTAAGACGTCAAAAAATTTTAAGTTTTTTTTTCAGTACGTCCGAGTGAAGGGTAATCCCTTACTCAGTCCTAGTGGACTGACTATATTTTTTTTTCGAATATTCATTTGTTGTTAGCAACAAAATCATCAATTTTATTATTCGGTTCCTAAGAACAAATGACCTCAGACCTACCCTGTAGGTATATACAATTATAACGCTTATATCGCTCCTACTCTTCACCTCAAAATAGATTGACGTTTTATTTATAACCTTTCCCTTTATTGCGTATTGCATTTTTTTTCTAATATTCACAAAGCTGTGTTTAATATATAGTATTTCGTGGGCAAATTACAAAGCGAAAAGTTATAAAGGTCGCCGGCACTCTCATGTTACACGCCTAACGAACACCGTCTCGTTTATTCAGGGAAAAACGGAAAAAATAGATTTTCTCCGCAAACACGTGTACTTCTCTACTCAATGTAAATATAAATTGTTAGTTGGGTCTTGTGAATAGGACGTTCTAGTTATTACCAGAAAACAAAAGACTAAATACAAACAACAACTATACGTTTCAGTGAGTCTTTCACTTCGCACCATCTAGATCAAAGGTTCCTGAAATTTTTTTCGTGCAACGCCTACTTTGAAAATCAATTATCTTGTGGCGTCCCCCTCTCTGAAAGAAGGAGAAAACTCCTGAAAAACCTTAATTATAACATACTATTCTCGTCTGTGTTGATAAACTATTTTTGTCTGGGCCCCTTACAGCTTACTTAAAGAAAGCTTGGGAAAGATTAATCAAGACGTTTAGGCGACTACATCTTCTCGCTTTCCACAAACATTCATTATATCAACGGTAAAATTTTGGAATAGCGTCTTTTACACTGTATGACCAAGGAGTCTTGACATAAAGATTTTCGAGAGGGTAAATACATTTTTTACGTATCAGTTCCAGTTTCATGCTTTTATAAGATGAATGTACTCACGTTTGGCGCACCCCTTGGCGACTCCAAGAGACACGGGATGTTTGGGGTCACACTGGCAAGAGCCGGTGCGTGGTTCGCAGTACACATGGACCAGCTCAGGGTTGCAGGTGAATTCGCAAGGCGAACCAAGGTACATGCCCTTTTCTGTAAAAAATGCATAAAATTAGAGAAAGCCCTATAACAACATTTTTTTTTGAAATTATGCCATGCACAGAAGGTCACACATTAAGTTACCAACTTAAGAAACTTAGACTCTGGAGGGTTACTCTTGAATCTCGATATCATTTGAATTGGAGATTGTATATGTCATTTTAGGTACTTTTGAACAGAGTACTAGCAGATTATTAACATTTAGTTACAAATAAATTCTACAAATCCGACTAAATAGTTTATTTCTTACTGTTAACTAAATGTTTATAGTTCACCAGTATTGTATTCAAGAGTACCTAAGCTGATATACTCGATTCAAATTTCCAATATTGCATGAATCGAGCTTCGAGAGTAAACCTACTTTTGTTAGAAAATAAATGCTACCAGTGGATAACTCGGATTGTAAGATTCTGTACGTACCAGTTTGGACTGTTAGTGATTATAAGTCTAGACTAGTAGGTACCTATATCATTTCTATAAAAAAGTGTACTGGAGTTCGATATTGTTTTTGTCACTATAGAAGTATGGGATAACTTCCTGTCAGTTACGCAACTTGTAATAGAGGTTACAAACGGATTGAATTTACATTTATGTGGAACGTATAGGTACGTAGGTTTACCCAAAGTTTTGATTTCTTTCTAACAAAGTGTTGACCAAAGTCCTCTTTGTTGAAAGCGTGGTTACATTCGTCTGGATAGCGAAAAAAAATCAATAAGACCAAGACAGGAAGAATGTAATTCTGTGACGTCTTATTTAGATTAATACTAAGCACAAACCTATCAATTGTTGTTGGCAATCGATATCGAAGAGTAAAAAGGAGTATGTAATAGGTATCATGGGTAATATTTAATATATAATCATAAAACACATATCGCATGTATTCTAGTCTAGTGGTGCGGTGTTTTAGTTGATTACATGGTCTCGGATTCGAGTTAGGGTCGTGCAACTCATAATGTATTTTCCAAACTTCTTGTGTGCGTGTGTATGTCACTGAAATCGTGTCTGTCTCCTAAACGATTGGAGCGATTTTAATGTATTTTTTTGTGTATGTTTAAGGGGATTCGAGAATGGTTTAGATTCATAATTAGGTCCCACTGGAAAATGTTTTTTATTTTTTTTTAATTTGTAACTACTCATTGATATTGGATGCGACAGACTGTGCTACTATAGGAGCATGAAATCTATATATGTAAAAGAAATTCGTGTTAGTTACACTATTTATAACTCAAGAACGGCTAAACCGATTAGGCTGAAAATTGGTAGGGAGGTAACTTAAAACCGGGATAAGGACATAGGATACTTTTTATCCTGTTCAATTGTGAGGAAACTGGGAAAAACAACATTTTAATTTTTCCCATACAAACTGAACGGGCGGAACGAAGTTTGCGGGAGCAGCTAGTATTATATAGTAATTAGCTATTAATGTCAAGCGATAAGAAGTTTGTTTTGTCGGCTAGATTTCTTATAAAACAGCGTTGCTTAGGATAAGTGTCCGGTTGACTTGCCACCTCTTACATAATGGGACTACGTATTACCTTCATCTACACGGCTACACGTGGGTATGTGGATGTTGTTGTGTTGTTGGTACGTCACCTACCATTTCAGGGTTGTGGTAAAAGTACACAGGTCGTTCTAAAAAGTAGTGTCAAACGGAACTTCAGAGATAGACCCCTTGGGGTATTGAATTGAATTCTTTAAAGTATTTTGAGTATTTTCTACCTGAACAACTTTAAAAATGTCTGATATAAAGTAGATGACTTCTAGGATTTTTATTTTTGTATATGGTATTTTTGTCTTTATAATATCTGAATAAACATGAGTTGTATCTTTCCGCTTTCAAGATTCAGCTTCTTAACTTTGATGGAAATTATGAAAATCTAAGTGTAAAGTGAAAATTTTACGTTCTGAGAACTATGATTTCAATTTTCAACCTAAAATTAAAAATTTAAACAGACGAATTTATGGTTTCTAATTAGGGCTTAAAACTTTTCCAGAGTCTCAGCTTTCATAACTAAAGAAAAAGGTTGTACTTAATGGGACTGCTTTAGCTAAAAATTACCATCAAAGACGTCAAGGTGGAAAATTCTTAAAATTCCTAATGTGATTAAAATTTTTTTTTTGCTTAATTTATTATTCCTTTAGGCTTGTAAACCAACCGAAAGATTGCAAAAAAAACTAAGATTTAGATAAAGCTAAGCTTAAATAAACATTCAGAGGTTATTTACGCTTAACAAGTAAAACGAAAAGTAATTTATTATAAAAAGTTTTCAAAATGTCGAGCTTCGTCATCTTATCTTTGATGACCACCATTATACTAACTCCATAATTAACGCACCATTACCTCCTTTGGTGTCTCTAGGTGGCGTGAATTTCACACCATCACGAAATCCGTTTGCTTGTTTGCTTTCTATATCATACAAAAATATTTTGAGCGAGATATCCGTCGAGCTTGTGCATATGCGATTCAATTCAATGTCTTTATTTCGTAGGTACATTCGTTACACTTGAAATACGTCAACAGTTAAAATACATTATAATAATTTTTCACAAGCACAAACAATACCTACTTAAAAAAATATTACAACCTTTAAAAACACCTTCATCAAACATTGCAAAAAAAAAGCACATAACAAATACATAAGCAAATCCTGTCTCAACAGCATCCTAATGTATGACAATAATATAAACAAAACATGCGGGTAGTTAAAGAATAATAATAGATGATTTAGACCAGGGGCCCTACCATGAACGCTTATAGCAGTATTATTTCCATCTTACTAAATGTCTGCCTTTATAACCAACTTTATGGTGTACGTCATAAGGTTGTATTTCTCCGATGACAATTAGTATTATTAAAATAATACTGTTTTAGGAGCTTATGGTAACCCCCCAGGTTATGGTTTTCCCTATGCGATGACAGCTGTTGTAAAATTGCAGTCCTAACTGTGCCATAAAAGTCTAGTTGGGAGTTTTGGCGCCATCGAGAGAAAAGATGGTCTAAGTTTTTTCATAATTATTAAATTTTGTGTTTATATTGAATATAATTAGTCAATTTTGGTGGCATTTTGTACAATTTTGTTCAGTGAAAGTGCACAAATGAAATAATCATGAAGAAACTAGCGAATCGTGTATTACCCCGTTGACGCCAAGTGTCACTATATACCTAAGCTTGAGTAATGAGGCCACCGCTTTACTTAAGATGGTGGTACCCAATGAAATAGTTGGAGTCGGCTTTTACAGTTTTACTTGTAAGTTTGTTGGTGGTCTTTTTAATAAGCTTAAAAAGAAAAGTAAGGTTATGGCACACCCACTGTCGCAGACATATCAAACGTTAAAGTAATCGAATCTTTTTGCGTAGTCTTTAAAGCTCTGACGTACCTAATCATATTACATGTCATTATAATGCACTAACGGCCAATGTTAATAACGTATCGATAGAGATAGGCCTAATAAGGATTTGTTGCTAAGATTTTTTTGTTATTTATAGAAAAATAACAATGGTTGCCTGGTTACTAATCTAAAATAGCCCTATCTGTTGTCTTGGATAGAATATTAATATTGGCCGTTATATGTGTTATATGTAATAAGCTAGTTAGGAAGTACCTACATATATTTTGAAACTTGCTGTTGCCCGCGACTTCTTAAACTAAATGCGTTTATTTTTCGCGGTTTGTTATGGAAACAAAAAGAAAAATTACATTTTCCGGGAATCAAACCCGGGACCTGAAGTAGTCAAGTCCAAAACAACTGTAACGGTAGACCACAGAGGCGATAAAAAAATATTTCATGTACAGGTTTAATTCTATTTACTTTTTTTATATCTATGTAAATATAGATGAACTATCAAATTTATTTGGTAGGCTAATGACTATTTTATTCTAAAAAGCAATTTATCATATTCATGAATAATCCGACCTCCAACACTGAAAATGAACTACTGAAAAAAGTTAAAATCACGAACTTTTTTCAGTAGTTCAAACTTTTAACGTCATGCTTGAAACGAGAGTTCTTCTTTTTGGACAGAAAGAGTAATTTTTTTATTTTTTTTTGTGTAATAACTAGACTTAAAATATGCAAAATTATAACATTATGTTTTAAATATTTGATACTCGCGTTGTTTTCGCCTCTTTAATGTATTTTTTATGATAGTGGAAGGCAAACAAGCAGATGGATTTCCTGATAGTAAGAAATTCACGCCGCCTAGAGATACCAAAGGTGATAATGGTACGTTGCCAACCTGAGAACCTTACCCTCCGAACCGGACTCACGGAAATCAATTGCATTGGACGTTAAGGTGGCAGACACCGTAGATGTTACAGGTGCAGTCACTGTCTTGTGGCTGGGATGTTAGGCCTATTGTGCGAGTAAGATCCGGACCGGGACACGACACAGTCATGGCGGCAGGAATAGGTAAGGCAGTGGATTTCTATTCGAGTAAGTTGAACTCCACCAGTGGTAAAGTACGCGACTTTATGATATTTTTGCAGATATGATTGTTCGACAATTACTCTGCATATTACGAACAAAATTTGATTATTTTGTTATGAAAAAATAATGTATTATTCCGAGATGGTCACACATAAATTTCATCATATTCTTATTGAGTTGTAGTCAACAATGTATCCTCATCAGTAATGAGAACGTCAACATAAACCAATTTTATGCATAACTAGCAGTTTCACGCAGCTTCGCCTGCGTAACTTGGCTTCCACTATACCGATTTAGATGAAACAAAGCCTATCTCACTCGTGGATAATGTAGCTTTCGAATGGTGAAAGAATTTTTAAAATCGGTTCAGTAGTTTTTGAGCCTATTCATTACAACCAAACAAACAAACAAAGTTTTTCTCTTTATAATATTAGTATGACAAGCTGTTACCCGCGACGTTGCCTGCGTGGTTAATGGTCCCACAGGAACGTTGTTTCGGGATAAAAACTATCCTATGAGTTAATCCAAGTAACCCTCTATGTTTGTGTCGAATTTTATGAAAATCCGTTCAGCACTTTTTGCGTGAAGGAGTATCAAACAAACATACAAACTTTCGAATTTATAATATTAATAGGATTGAGTATAACTCAAAATAACAAATAGAATGTTGATAAAGTTTATGTGGGAAAATCTCGGAATCTATCTTTCAAAAAAAGAATAGCGACGTGTGTAATAAAACAGTTAGAGTCGGTTTTTGCAGTTTTACTACGCTTAATTATTTTGAACTTAGGGATTTGGCTTCTTTAAGCTTCTCTGAGTATGTGCAATAAAACTTTGTAACTGTGATGATCTGGAAATACTTAAAATAAGTAACGATTCATCAAATTTGATATAATAAATGTAACATTAAATTTTAGCGGGCGAAGTTGCGGAAAATCTTCAATGAGGTTTTTTTGTAATGGCTAATATGTTGCTAACCGCGAGGTTTTTATAACTTAACCGGGCTAATATATCTTCAATGACGTAAAATTTTGTAAGGAATCACTTCTTGGGTCACTGTTTTTAAACCAGTTGACAGGTTGTCTTTGTAGGGTAAGTGACGTCACAATGAGGCGGTGTTGGTCTGCGTTACGGAAGTGACGTGGGTTTACAGGAATAGATACGACAGGGTTGCCAACTTTTTGAACAAATAAACGTATAAATTGGTTTGGATTGACAAAAAACAAAGTATTACGAAGAAAAAAATATGTCTTTCAAATATTATGTTGTAACGTACTTTTGTGTGCTTTTCGCAGATGCTAACAATTTTTTGTCATCTTTAAATGTTGCAAAACTTAGTTGACAATCAACGTAATTTAAACAAATAAATTTATTGATGTTCTATTTCTCTTTTCCCGCCACTTTTGCTTCATTACTGAAAAAAAAACTGTTTCAGTGAAAGCTTAAGTGGTGGAGAGTATGTAAGAAATAACTTTTTTATATTTGTTAATCTATTAGATACATTTTTAAGGATATATTGCCATTTTTCATTATGTGTATTTTGTTTTACGCATCATTATAGTGAAGGTTGAAAATAAAGTATTTTTGCATATTTTATTTGTATGTAATAAAATAAAAAAATAAAGTAGAACACTTAATTCTAAAAGTATGGCTGGCAACCCTAAGATACGATGTTATTGATGCGACTTTCATAGACGGACATTTTGCTTAGCCTATTCAGAGTCTTTGTTTTTGATTGATTCAGAGAGAACAAAACAGAAATATGGTATGCCTAGATAAGCATTTCATGGTGTAGAAATGTGAAGAAGAATAAACAGTTTGGATGGTTAGATTGTTCTGTTGTTCGAACAATATGGCAGAACTCTGCAACAACTTGTATAGACTAGTGCACTATTCAGTTTATTGTAGTACTGGAATCTGGACACATGAGTATAGGAACGAAAGTCTGGATCTTTCTTTTTCTCTGCCAGTGTCATGTATTAATTTATACTGTCAAGAAAGGATGCGATTGATTCGTTCCTCATTTAACGAACCATAGTAATATCTTTATGTAATTCTTACCAATAGGACATTCGAAATTCGAAATTAGTATTTGGTTCCACAGGACTTATAACGTTTTCAGCCATATAAAAAATAAATTATATTGAGCCACAAATGAAGCCTTGAGCCGGCCCTCACAGCTTATCCATGGCCCTAGGGTAAAAACACTCCTCATTTTACGATATAAAAGCTTCAAGACTAAGTCGTAGCTTCCCCGTTAACTTCCGATGCTTTCCAACCTCCTTTGTCTCTTCGTATGACCCTATTATGGAGGTATAATATCCTATTGCACGATTACCTACTTTTAAAAGATAACCAACCTTATATAGCTTTTGTTGTAAAGCTAACGTTTTTAGAGCCTTTGCTAATATATTATTTTGCTGTCTTTTACTGAATATTTCATCATCAATTCATACTTGTCTTAAGGCTACAACATTGAAATTATGATCTGTTTATACATTTTTATTGAGCACTGACTGCGTGTACTTTGTCAAAGTAATATTTTAGGTTTGCAAATAAGTGTCATCATGCCGGTATCTTAAAGAGGAAGGCAAGGAAACACTGGCAGAGGGGAACAATTAGGGTACCCACGTTTAGCCGAAGGAAAATAGTCTTACAATATCCGATCCGGTGGTAGCTTATAAAAATTTCGACGCGCACAAGTACTGAAACTTGAAACCAAAACTGAAAACTTGAACGATCAACGTGAACAAAGATTTTTCTGATTCGTGTTGGACTTGACTGCATGAGGTCCCGGGTTCGAAACCCGGGTCGGGCGACAAAAAGAAAATTTATTTTTTTCAATTTTCTATAAAAAAAACGTTCTGCTCGGGATTGGATATGCGCCCGGTTGGCGATAGACTTGCCAGCTATCACATTGTGGGACTTTGAGTCTTCGACTAGTCGTGGGTGCCCTGGTCGCGCCTACCTCTTCGGGGATACGGGCTTGATGATACCTGATAATAGAATAAAGATTTTTTAGCTTGCCAGATCCAGCTTGCCAGATCCACAAATCGAACCGACATCTCATGAAGTAAACGCAAACACCGGACCAATAGACCATAGAGGCGGTTTACAAATATGTTGAAAAGTTAATTAAGTCATATATTATTTTAGCCATATAGCGACGTCGTTCCATTTTACGTCATAAAAGTTTCAAGGGAACGGAGTCGTCGTTTCCGCGGTAACTTCCGCTGCCTCCCGACTTCCTTTGTCTCAGTACACTTCCAATATGGTATTGTTCGTTGCACGTTTTACTTTATAAATAGTAAAGGTAATTCTTGTAAAGGTGTTGAAGTCCATAAATGGCATTTTTACTGAGAAAATTTTATTAATTGAACAAGTATTTATGGTATAGCTAGTTACATGGGCGTAGCTAGGTACGGGCAGAGAGGACCCTCTTCCCGCCCCTAGAAGAGAGTTCACACTGTACTGCAACTCACCGGACGACCCAAAACCGTTAAATATCTGGAGTAACGTATAGAAGTACCTACTTAAGTAATATTTTTTCTGGCTATTGTACAAAATATACTGGTTTGAATTGTTAGCTCACTGCTACTAGGCACTTATATATCTATCTATCTGTATAATATCCCGTGTGACTGTAAAGAAACTAGGAGAAAGAATATTTTAATTTGTCCCATACAAACTGAGCGGGTGGAACGAAGTTCGCTGGAAAATAAAACCACAAAACCATACCGTCCTGGATTGATTTTGTCTGCATCCTCTTACAGAATCCTGGCTACGCCAATATCCTTGATATATAAAATTATGAATTTTGAATTTTACTACTTTTTATTTTATACAAGCTGACCCTACAGACTTTGTCCTGTATTAATTATGAACATTAAATTCGACAGTTAGGTAAATTTATATTTTCTTATTTTTTCTACTGTTTCGCTACTTTTTTTTACACGAACCTCCTACTGTTGATAATGACACAACAGAAACAAAAATCAATTAAAGATTTGTTTACAGTCCCCACTTAATCTAAATGTAATTTAGCGAAGAATCATCTCGATTACAGCTTTAGTCAACTTTCCAACAAAAATCCGCATCGAAATCGGCCCATCCCTTCTAAACTTATGATAGCAAAGACAGATACGCACACACATGCGTCCAACTTATAACACCCCACATTTTCCATCAGCGGTTATAAAGAAGCTAAGCACAAGCTTTAGTAAGAACAGTAAGAAATTTATATTTAACTAGCAGTTTCACGCAGCTTCGCCTGCGTAACTTGGCTTCTACTATACCGATTTGGATGAAACAAAGCCTATGTCACTCGTGGATAATGTAGCTTTCGAATGGTGAAAGAATTTTTAAAATCGGTCCAGTAGTTTTTGAGCCTATTCATTCATTACAACCAAACAAACAAACAAACAAACAAAGGTTTCCTCTTTATAATATTATATTATATTAGTATGATGATTACAAATTATAAGGTATTTATAAACTTTAGTGTTTGTTCGACCCTTTGTGTTTGCTGTAAATTTAAATTATGTATATTGAGTAAGTTTTCTGACTCTACGAGCCGAAACACAAAACTCCGTTGCGGCACCGCGCCGCTAGAATCGGTAGTAACGTCGCTGCCGATTATGCGGCACTATTTATTTATTCATACAAAACAGAGTAAAAATTTTTTAATAACAAATAAGCAATAAGTTTCTTAATGGTCAAAGAAACGTTTATGAAGCCACAACGCCGCAACGCAAATCGACGATTTTAGCAGCGCGGCACTGCAACGCGTATATGTGTTCGGGACCTACGAGCTGATTCAATTAAGTGATACATTTACGCGATGAGCCGCTATTAAATTATCTTGTCTTCTATAAATTACAATTTAATGTATACGAAAGCCATTTTATTCGAACTAATTGTATTTCTTCGCCAATTCTTCGCTGACTTTCATTCATGTTTTATATAACTACTTAGCTACTACCGCTGCTACACTTTACCATTATTAAACGTTTTTCGATCCTTTTCACCTAATACGTCATTTAATGTAAGGTTATCTGACATATATGATTCCAAAGCAATAAGACCGCCTTTGGGTAGATGTAGTAAAATATTATAAGTAATATTCTTATACTGTCGTCGTTCATATATTCTTACATTTACATATTGTGTTTGCACAATACATTTTTTATTAATTGTAATTTAGAAGCAAGGTTTAACCCCGACAGAAAAAGAGGTGTGTGTACAGTCGTTTTGGGTAACCTTGAATCACTGTGTAACTTTAAACAAAATTAAAAAAAGATTTATGAATTTATTTCTGTATTGTTTTAGTTCTTTCAATGTCGTTGTTGTTTAAAACGGAAAGCCAAAATTATAAGTAGCAGTCTTATAAGAAAAAAGTAAACTGTGAATGTCAAAATTTGTAAAATAGCGCCTTTTTCCTTAGTGAAGTTTTAGCAAGTGTTTTATGCTGCGATTAGGAATTGCAATTAAGTAGATAAAACTTATTGTAAAGAGGTATGTTTTGATGTTTATATGTAACATATAGCCTAATTATTATTATTTTCAAATTAGTCATCTGTATTTAATGGTAAAAATTGTGTAAAATTGATAAGGTTTCGAAGATGATGAAAATCGAAGTAGTTTGGGTAACTTTGAATGGTTCAACGTTATCCGGGTCATAAAAAATATTACATTGGGTACAATTGAATATGATCATGGTGTAGCTCAGTTCTGATAAAAAAAATCGGGCTATTTTCAGGCTTAAAAACTGCCTGAATAAATGTATAGACCACCCGTCTTGCTTTCCATAAATGAAATATGTCGAATTGATGAGTCTAACATAATTAGTATCCTAAAAAACAACAAATATCAAGATAAGACGGCCATATTTATATTGACGATGACATTTTGTTTACAGAATGGGGTGAATGACTTTTTCAAAAAGAAAAAATTCTTAGAGATTTTTTTATTAAAATTTAAGATTTTGATCTCATTCGATAGCCTAATAAATGTACAATTTATTGTGTTTAATACTACTTTCTTAGTTTGTTGTGGTTTGATAAATAATTATAAAACAATACTTATTTTTTTCCATCAAATTGGCTACATCGATTCAAATGACAAGACTGAGCTATCTATTAAGAAAATGTATGTCAAATAAATGCCATTTTACTCATTAGGGTTTTTATATTTAAACAAACTTCATACAATGTTACCAATACTTAAAATATTTGAATGATTGAGGTTTTTATATCCAGACAAAATTCCTATTCAAAGTTACCCAAAACGCGTGATAACATTGAATATGAGTTTAGGGGAACAAACGCGTGATAACATTGATACATGATAACATATGTGATAACATGAGTTTAGGGGGACAAAACGCGTGATAACATTGAATATGAGTTTAGGGGAAAATTAAAGGCAGTTCGGTTGTTTTTTCTTTAAATTTGTTAATTTTGCTAAATAAACCAACTCAAAAGATCACTATTCAGTCAACAAAATATGCTTGTAATTAATAACATATTAGATTGTAACATCAAAACATTGTCAAAATGTTCAAAGTTACCCAAATCGAGGTTATCTTTGTGTCATTGGCGTCAGTTTCTACACCAATGGACCAATTTCGATGCGTTTTTTTTACTTGAATGAAATGCGTTTTTTTACGTGATGAAAATAGTTCTTAGCCACATTTATTTTTATTCCCTACGTTTGTTTAGGGGCTCAAACAAGTTTTAGTTTTATGCTTATAAAGTTATAGTAGGTAGTGATAATTTATTTTCATTTATAACAATAAGGAAACAAGTCCGCTTGCCTTCAAATATCATAAAAAAATGGGAATGCCATGTACAATATAATTATTGCGTTCTAGTGCTGTTTTGCAGTTTGTACAAGGTTGTGGTCACCATACAGGGAGTACTGATTACCACAGTTGGTTAGCGTTAAGGAAATAGTGGCATTATAAGCCTAGCAACTATCAGACCAATTAGGTAACAGAATTTATATTTTTTTCGATGTAATTGGTGAGAGGCGTTGGCGATTTGACGCGAATGTCTAAGCTGAAATGAATATTTAATTAATGGGAAATCACTATTGGCATGTTATGTTTTTTCCCCGTGTTGGTCCGGGCTCCTTTGCAGAATAGAGCATCTGCCTTTCTTGCCAGGCAGCTCGTAAAAGGCGATCGTAGGCTTATAATCACTAGCACCGTGATATCTGACTAGGTGGTAGAGTTTCGCAGCGACTCGCCCGGATTGGTACCACCGCCTTACCTATTCCTGCCGCCATAACGTCATGACGTGTTCCGCTTCGGAGGGTAAGGTAGCCGGTTAACTTACTTTTGCTCGAGGCCTAACATCCTGACCTCAGGTTGGTAACGCACCATTACCACCTTTGGTGTCTCTAGGCGGCGTGAATTTATTACCATCAGGAAATCCGTCTGCTTGTTTGCCTTCCCATAACGTGACTATAGTAATCTTTATTTATCGTGATACGCGTACACAGGGCTGATTGCGTATCTTTTATGTTCACTGGTTTAAGTAGGTAGGTATATCAAATAGCCGTCAAATGACGTTTTTTGTATTTCGTATCGCTAGTGTATTGCTGTTGAGATAGCAACTATTAGTAGGGGAGCCCGCGATGCTAAATGTGAAGTAACTCCAGCGTCAGTGGGACCCATTGCACTTTGTCGAATAGTGGAAAATAAAAAAGGTCATGTAAGATTTTTCTTTTTAGCGGTGCGTTAAGTGTCTATAAGCTAAAATAGCAATTTCAGTCACTTGATCATAGCCGAACTTGTCAGATATTAATAATATATAAGCCTAATGTGTCTTCGATGACAGAAAGATGTCAATCAGACAGATTGCTGTATTGGACAATTAACACATATAACTTGGTTTTTGAAAGTTTCTGAAACTCCTACTCCCGTACGTCATGTCCAAATCATTAGAAAATTCAAACATGGACTTATTGGCACGTCTCTATGTAGAGATTTGATACATAATGGAGGTGTTCAAAAATGGTACCCATAGCTTAATCTGACGCGCCTGAGTTAGTCCAAAAATCCCCTCTTGGGTACATTTTACCCAGTGATCATCACTAAAAATGTATGCAATCAGTAGGGTTACTCTTGAATCTCGATTAATGCAATATTGGAAATTGGAATCGGATCTGTCACTTTAGGTACTCGTGAACACAATACTAGCGAATTATTAAAGTTTAATTAATAATAAACAATAGCTAATTTTATCCGATTCATTGAATTTTGTTGTAACCAAATGTTAATCATCCGCTGTTACTGTACAAATACTGTACAATACAAATAATAATACAAGAGTAACCCTACAGTCCTCAGTTCGGTCAACTAGTCGCATTTTAAAATCTGCAATGTTCTTAGTAAGAAATGCTGTCATAATATACAGAACAAGACGTCTGTAGGCTTACTCTTGTATCTCCATTTCGTGAAAATTGGAAATTGGAATTGAGTATGTAATTTTCGGAACTCTGGAACACAATAATAATTAATAACCTGTAGTTTAAACAAGAACTTATTTTATCGCATTCCTTGAATTATTTTTTACCTAAATGGCAATAATTCGCTAGTACTGTGTTCAAGAGTACCTAAAATGACATATACGATTCCAGTTTGTATGGAATCGAGATTCGAGAGTAACCCTACTGCTCTGTCTTGCGTTCGGACAATTTATTAACTAGCTGAAAAACAAGTCAAGAGAAATTCGTTGAATTTGAGGAAGTCCGAACCGATTGTCACATTGTTTTATGTGTACTGTGTAGCTATAAATATAAATAAATGTTATCCCCGTGTTGGTCCAGGCTCCTTTGTAGAATAGACCATCTGCCTTCCTTGCCAGGCAGCTCGTAATAACGAGCATAGGCTCACCGTCACTAACACCGTGACATTTGACTAGGTGGTAGAGTTTAGCAACGACTCACCCGGATTGGTACCACCGCCTTACCTATTCCTGCTGCCATAACGTCATGACGTGTTCCAGTTCGGAGGGTAAGGTAGCCGGTAAACTTACTTTTGCTCGAGGTCTAACATCCCGGCCTCAGGTTGGCAACGCACCATTACCACCTTTGGTGTCTCTAGGCGGCGTGAATTTCTTAACGTCAGGAAATCCGTCTGTTTGTTTGCCTTCCAATATTATAAAAAAATAAATAAACATATGTATGCATATTTGATGATGGGTTGCGTCATTTCAGCTTTGACGACCTATACCAAAACCTAATTAAATACTGTTATATTATATTCTCCAATCCCATTGATACACGGGACCCTAAAACTTGTTTGAATAAACGAAATACTGTTTTATCAGCAGGTTATACATTCACGTAAAATGAGTAGTAGGCCAAAGTTAGGTTTCAGGTCATGGAACACCTGCTGAGTTGCCTTGACTGGAGTAAACTTATTACAGCTTGCAGGGTCGTTGCAACGGGGCGGTACCATAGAGTGCATGTTGATGTAGAGCGAGAATTTTTATTTATTTTGTCTGTTATTTATTATATTGTTTGCGGCCTTTGTGACAAAGTGGATTTCTACATAGCTGTATGTTCTAACAAAGTAATCTAGATTTTAAAATACCAAAATATTGTAAATATTCTACTAAATTGAACTTATTAATATCTAGGTAGATTATAGACCTGCAGACACTGTAGATTTAGCACCAATTAATTTTCTATTTAAATAAGGACTAATCACACTCGGAATTTAGCAAAACAAGAATTTTTACGGGTATTACGTGAAAGTCGTATGAATTCTATAGTTTGAAGAAATTAATATTTAAGTTCAGTATAACTCCAAAAAAGTAGTTTTATTATAAACAATTCTAATTAAAAAAATGTTGCTCGGGATTGGATACGTGCCCTGTTGGTGATAGGTTTGCCACCTATCACATTGTGAGATTTAGTGTCCTCGGCTAGTCGTGTGTGCCCTGGTTGTGACTCGGCCTACCTCTTCAGGGATATGGGCGTGAAGATACTTTACATAATTTAAGCACAAAAAAGTAGGTAATTTCCTCGATTTCCTAAGATCCAGATTCCTTTTTACCACCAAAAACTATTTTATAATCGGTTTTATTATACATAAAAGCCTAGGTAATGAAATTGTCATCTCTAGATTTTTTCGGAATTTTAAAATTTCCTAATCGCATACAAAAAGTAGTAATTTTACTTTTGGCAATTCATCATTAACATCTTTGACGTCTATAAGCGACGTACATTTCTTATTATTATGAAGTCCGTTTGTTGATCTCCTTATTAGTACCTGGATGACCGTATTTTTTTTGTTTTTTTTATAAATTGTGTTTTTTGGAAATTATATTTAAGTACGAAAATTTAAAAAGTCTAACCTCAAAGCAAACAATCATTGACTTCGTTACTTAACAACGGACTTCGTTACTTAACAACAACAATAAAACACGAATATGACATTTTCTAAAAATGATTCCTAGCTTATTTATCGCCCCCGAAACCCCCTATATACTAAATTTCATGAAGATCGTTGGAGCCGATTCCGAGATTCCAATTATATACAAGAATTGCTCGTTTAAAGGTATAAGATATACTCGGATATACACTCTACTTGATTATGCTCTATGGTAGAGACTGTAAATATTAAAGTATTTAAACGCGAATTAGTGGCCAGGTCATAGTTAAGTCTATTTATATCGGACAGTCCAT
>NJDD01001609.1:10926-25885 GCA_002245505.1 Calephelis nemesis
TTATTATTTTTGTTTGTATGAAAAAAAAAATGAACCTTCTATAAACAATACCTAAGACAACAAAAAATAGCTAAACTGGTCATCCGTGCACACGTTATAGGACACCGAAGAAAATGGTTCCCCATTTTCAATATTACAAAAGCGAAAGTTAATCCTAACTTTAATGCCTTCTTCTTTTGAAGATGCGGTATACCTACTTTTGTCTGTAAAAATAATTAGGTAGCTGGAGAGTGCTTAAAAAAATTAACATGCGGGTATAGCTGCGGGTAATATCTAATAAGTACAATATAACGGTAGTCAATTGTTAAATTTATTTAAAATAGTAGCTGTTTATTCGCAACTTCATCGGCGTAGAATATATTTCCGTAAAAAGATAATAAAACCTGGGGAGGTAAATTTTGAAAAAAAAAAGACCAAGTTTGAACTCGGGTCCTAATATGCACTTAGCATACAAAAATTCATCAAATTCGGTTTAGCAATGTAACAGATAGACAGAATTTTACGTTTATAACATCAGCACTGAAAATGCTGGTGTAATATTCGAATTTTAAAAACAAAATGTCACAAAATTTAATGAAATTGCAAATTTAAAAAACAAAAAATATTTTTTTTACCCCGTTTTGGTTCGGGCTCCTTGGCAGAATAGACCATTAGACTTCCTGCCAGGCAGCTCGTAAAATGCGACCAAAGGCTCACCGTCATTAACACCGTGACATCTGAGTAGGTGGTAGAGTTTCGCAACGATTTGCCCGGATTGGTATCACCGCCTTTTGTATTCCTGTCGCCATCACTTCTGTGCTTGCCGTTGGCATGTTCCAGTTAAAGGATAAGATAGCTGGTAAACTTACTTTTGCTCGCGGCCTAATATCCCAGCCTCAAGTTGGCAATGCACCATTACCATCTTTAGTGTCTCTAGGCGGCGTGAATTTCTTACCATCAGGAAATCCGTTTTCTTGTTTGCCTTCTATCATAAAAAAAAAAGTGAAACAGCACATAATAATATATTCTAACAATAGTAATAACATATAATATAACTCACAATAAATGTCTAATGTTATAACATAACATACATTATATAATTTTCACGATGACTGTCAAAATATTTTCATGATGACTATTATATTTCTTAAGGGGCCATATACGCTAAAATACGTCAGCAGTTTACTGTTTTTTTTTTCATACAAAGCAACCATGGATCTTGGTGACAAAAATACACAAGATTAACATGAATATGCTTTACTAGACTAGTGTTTCCAAAACACGATTCATTTCACTTTGCTCGATAGAAAAAAATCAAAAAGTTAACCCTTTTTTTGAAAGCAAAACTCAAATGTCTACTTCAAACATGAAAATATCGACGCCAGATTTAACGTAAACATAGATAAGTATACCTAAAAGATAAGTGTTTCAGTTTTTATACTTTTTTTCAAATTACTTTTATAGTGTCAAAAATAGTGATTTGTCGCTTAAGACGTTTACTTTAGAGCGCCATTGTTCATAGTAATCATGGAACGGGGGAGCGCGGTGATTGGCTCTTCTGGCTGACTGAGTATGGGGCCTTAAATACCAGCGCAATCAAAATTTGGTGTTATTGTCAGAAACTAATACATTATTACTAGACCAATTTTGACAAAAGACAACTTAGATTTGGGAAATAAATGGGATATATGAGACATATTGTTCAATATGTGGTTACCTTTTAAATTATTTCAATATTCTTGCTGCTATTTCGCAACAAACAAAAAAAAAAATTTGTTTTTGAGAAAACATTTGCTTATTAGAAAACATTTTATTATTGTAATAATTATTGTTTATTAAATAAAAGTTTTTATTGTATGGTATGTATTTGTTACTTTTATCTCGGACTTGGATAAATGTATATATTTTTATTGTGTGAAAATTTATCTAACTATTGCTAGTTACGCTATATAGCCACTAAATTACACTAAGACCGGAACACAACAAGGACAAACACTAACATCACGGCAAAAACAATGAACGTTGATATTAATACAGGCGCATCATTTGCTACCAGATTTAACTTACTATTTTCGCTGGTGATAGAGTGCCGTGCTGCAATTCTTTCTGGTAAAAATCCACCACCTCACCTATTCCTGCCGTCATAATGACAAAGTCATGTTCCGGTCCAAAAGGTAAGGAAGCCGGTAGACTTGCACAAATAGCCCAACACCCCGGACAGAGGACAGCAACGCACCTACAACAACAATGGTGTTTAAAGGCCACGGTCGTCTCGTACCATCATAAGAGAAATTTGTTTGTTCGCTAAAAAAATAAAAATCAATCGCTGTTCATTAGCGTCGCTATAACTCCTGAACAGCTGGACCGATTTGGTTGATTATGGTTTAAAATTATTTGCAGAAGTCCAGGGAAGGTTAAATAGACAAGAAAAAAAAGGTGCGAGAAAACTAGGAAAAACAGTTAGTGTTTTCCACACAAACAGAAAGGGTGGAACGAAGTTCGCCGGGACAGCTAGTATGCAACATAGGAGTATGAAATTTAGTTTGATTAAAATTTACCCACTTCTAATAAGAATGTGTGTTTACAATTAGCAACGACTTTGTTTTATTGTTTTGTAAATTAAGTTTGCCGGTACAGTTAGTCACATAAAAAATAAGTGCCTTGTTTGTTTGGTGGTAGAGTTTCGCAGCGATTCACCCGGATTTGTACCACCGCCTTACCTATTCCTGCCGCCATATCGTCATGACGTGTTCCGGTTGAGAGGGTAAGGTAGCCGGTAAACTTTCTTTTGCTCAAGGCCTAACATCCCGGCCTCTGGTTGGCAACGCATCATTACCACCTTTGGTGTCTCTAGGCGGCGTGAATTTTTTACTATCAGGAAATCCGTCTGCTTGTTTGCCTTCCAATATTATTAAAAAAGAGCATATTATCGTAGCATATAGATATCAACCTGTATATGGGCTATCAACTTCAGATGAAAGTACTTATTCGTCACGCTGCGAGACGTTTCCTTAATATAAGTAATCTTATATGAGACAATCGTGCACACAATTTTTACTACAATAAAAAAAAGGATTATACTTTGACGTATCAAAAGTCACCAAAACTTATTTTATTTTATTACTTTATTGTTTTTCTATTTGTGCGTTTGCATAAATTATCTTGAAAACTACTAGAACAGTTTGGATTGTTTAATAATAAATACGAAACGAAGCGCCTGTGCCCAGATGTACACTGTTGTTAGGGATTTTATTTCTTTTATTTTGACTGTAGCTTATATTGCTATAAATTCTAAAGAAAAAAAATCGCTCTTATATAATCTTAGACAATTATGGATCTATGGTCTGAAATAAAATTATTATTATTATTATTATACTGTGTAATGTAAAATGATTTGATGAAAGAGAGGACATGACATCTTTCTTTGAAGCAAGAGAAGTACTACACGTCGTTCCCAACAAGCGGCAGACAATTAGATATACAACGAAGACTATATTTTTTATCTAGATCTTTGTTGAATTCTTTTTGGTCTTTCTATATGTATGTCCATGTATCTTTGACTATCCCATTAAGTAAAAATAAATAACAATATTTTCATCAATTAAGTAAATAACCTTTTTGATTTACCTAGCAACAAAATGCATTAGGTACACTTGGTTAGTCAAACGGTTGCCTAACTAGACAAGCCAATGGATGTATGTAATATACTCATACATAACACATTACATTCGAGTTGTATCAACTAATTCAAGTCCAGTATTTTTTTCAATTTAAGAACATTTCAACACGACTGTCCGCTACAATACAATGCTCAAGCGGAACTACAAGATACATCTCATTGTGAACCACCTTCTAATTTCATACAAAAACTCGTTCAGTACCCACTTTCAAAATGAAGGTATTTTGCTTATTTTTCTTCACTTTAACATAACTGTAAAAGATTCAATTGCAGACTTTGATTGCACTGTGTTTTTTTTAATGCACTTTGATTGCACTGTGTTTTTCATAGTAGACCTATATTTTCATATTTTTTATGATATTGAAAGGCATACAAGCAGACGGATTTCCTGATGGTAAGAAATTCCCGCCGCCTAGAGACACCAAAGGTGGTAATGGAACGTTGCCAACCTGAGACCGGGATGTTAGGCCTCGAGCAAAAGTAAGTATACCGGCTACCTTACCCTCCGAACCGGAACACGTCATGACGTTATGGCGGCAGGAATAGGTAAGGCGGTGGTACCCATCCGGGTGAGTCGCTGCGAAACTCTACCGCCTAGTCAGATGTCACAGTGTTAGTGACGAAAAGCCTATGCTAGCCTTTTACGAGCTGCCTGGCATAGGAAGGCAGATGGTCTATTCTGCAAAGAAGCCCGGACCAATATGGGGAAAAAATAATATTTAATACGCTTATGTTGTCCTTCGATACCTTAAAATGAATAAACTCATATCAAAATCGGCTCAGCTTTTTAGCAACACAAGTTTGCAAATAATCCAATTTTCCTTTGTTTTAGAACTTGGTAAAAAGTAGCTTTATTTCTAGAAGAATCATACATTCTAGAATCAAAACGGAAGGTACAAGGGCATAACATTTTATCAAAATATGGGTAAAATGCAATAACATTTGGCGTAGTCGGGTATTATTTTGTCATTTGCATTTATAGAGATCATCGGTAGTTATATGAAGGTTGTCCTATTGTTTGATGTTGCGCAAAATACAGTTTAAGTAAACAAAGGATGACTTCATTTGCCTAATAATTCCTAAAAAAGAAGTAAATGTCATTATGACATAAATCCACACCTCTATAACTCATATTGATTTTAAACTTTAATTCCATACGTTAGAATTTATATTTAAATGACAAACAGTGCAGTTGGCACTCCTTTCCACCTGTTGGTCATAATTAAACTTTATAGAATTTATAGATCATTGTTTGTTCAAGGCTGAATGCTCGTTTAGTCTTTGCGCACTGAAATGGACAAATATACATAATATTTTTTTACCGATTTAGTTATGACACTGGAATTTTCCCAAAGTATAGTGGTCGTAAATTTTTTCATTATTATTGAATTTCGTGTTCGTATTGTGTGAAATTGGTTAATTTAGGTGGGAATCAGATCAATTTTGTTCAGTGAAAGTGCACAGATAAAATAATCATGAAGAAATTAGTAAATCGTATATTTCCTCGCTGCCATCAAATCTCCTAGATGAGCTTGAGTAACGAAGCCACCGCTTTACTCAAGACCCTGACCTGACATGACATGTACATAGTGACTTATGACTGACTGAATTAACTAATTAACTTACTTGACATTGACAAAGTAGTCGTGAAAAACGATCGAAAGCCATACTTGTAAAAGAAGAAGAAGAAAATGTCTTAATCGTAATAGCGTTATGCCTTTACGTTCAAGCTTAAAAATTAAAAAGTCTATCGAGATCTTACTTTACGACTTCTTTCTATGTGTTTGTTGACGCTAATCTATAGATTTATAGATTAATATTATCAAAACTGGATACGTAAAGACGTTACGGAAAAGCCGACAATAAACTTGGAAAATTTGCGACCTAACTTGGGAACGTAAAGATCTTAATAAAGACTTTTCTAGGAATTACTATACCAATATGAAGAATTATTTTTCTTAACTATGGCGAATTATTGGTATATCCAGGGTTTTAGGGGTGGGAAGCCCAGTTCCTGGAAATTCCTGAGTGTAAGTCGTCAGAAAGGTGACAATGTGTAATTGCAATGTAATGCCAACCGTCATTTTCACACTTTTTTGTTTGAAAGCTGACGTGATCCAAACGTTTCATGTAAAATATTTATATATCTAAGATACTAGCGGCCCGCTACGTACTTAGCTACGTATATATGCTATATGACCGCATTAACGACATAATGAAGATAAAAACACCTGAAAAAGTTTCAATATGACAGCACAATACCCATCTGAAAAAAGTTTCAATATGACAGCACAATCCCCATCTGAAACAAGTTTCAATATGACAGCACAATCCCCATCTGAAACAAGTTTCAATATGACAGCACAATCCCCATCTGAAAAAAGTTTCAATTTGACTGAAAAATACCCATTAACAAAATGATCCGCCATTTATTGAATTTATTTGTTACAAAAAATTTAATAAATGAAGAACCGCTTGACTGATTTTACGCAAACTTCACATAAACCATCTACTAAATAGTCCGAACAAAGCCTAAACATTTTGTTTGGATAGGTAAGCTCGTTCTTAAGTTATAAAATTACTTATTACAACGAAAAGTGGCATTGATTTATATAATGTACTAGCTGACCCAGCAAACTTCGTATCGCTTGACAATAATGCTTTGAAAGTAGCGCAGTCTGTCGGATCCGATGTAAAAAATTAATTAAAAAACATTTTCCAGGAGACCAAATTGTGAATCTAAACCATTCTCGAATTCCCTTGAACACGCACAAAAACTTTCATCAACATCGGTCCAGCCGTCTAGAAGGAGTTCAGTTAACACACTCACAGAAGAATTATATATATATAAAGATATCTCTGTAATTTTGAAGTAAAAATCAACTTAGAAACTACACAAGATTTTTGATTTTGGATTTGGTGCCAGGGAATTAAAAACGGTAAAAAAATCACTTTATCCATGAACTTTTTCTGAACTGACAAAAGAAAGCTATCGTAATAATAATCATTAACCTATAATCTTAACACATAAAATGAAAAAGAAAATTTAAAAAAAATCACAAATAACGGTAAAAGTTATATTAAACTTAAAATTCTTAATGTGACACATACATAAATCCCACATTTAACATTCTGTTGAATCTAAACAATGGCGTATTAATGTTAATGTATTTTTTTTATTTTTATAACAGTAAAGAATTTTATTCAAATTACTTATTACGTTTTAAGTCTATTTTTATCTTTATTATGTAAAAGCTACCGGTATTTTGTATTTATCTTTATTACACTATGTAAGTGCATTCTGTTCTCGTTACTCTTAATATTAAACTTGGCAGACAAGTAATAAAAATTCAAAAATGTAGTCGAGTTATTTTTGAATGTTTATTACTTGTTATTCAAAAATAACTCGACTAATCCTATAAAATATGACTGTCTTTTTGACATGTATTTAAAATGTAGAATAAATAGTATACAGAAAAAAGTGTATTCACGCTCATATCCCCGAAGGGGTAGGCAGAGGCACAACCGCCCTGGTTGTATACAAAACAACCTACATAGTGTACAAATAATTAAAATGGAGTGTACGTTTTTAATATTAAAGTAACGGCGTTTTAAAACATGCTTATGAATGTATAACCTACAGACCTTTTTTTCAAATGACTACTGTACGTCTATATAGACTTTTACAACGTCACAGGGCTTGTTGACGAGCGGAGTGACCAGTCAGAGAGCGTAAGGTACGTAATTTTTTTTTACTATTTATATCTGTCTGTTCCGGCGAATCTCTGAAACAGATGAGGATGTTAACGGCACTTTCACTGGCAGATTCCTAATGCAAGAGTTACATTACTTTTAAAATTAAATAACTTTTTGCTAAATACAACGCGGACGAAGTTTCGGGCACGGCTAATATACCTTACAACGGTACATAAAATAAAAATAAAAAAAACTTAAACATTACTTTAGCCATAGCCTCCGTGCTCGCCACTATCACGTTCCGAGCTGGAAGGTAGAGTAACCGCGGAACTTACTTCTTCATAACACAGCTACTTGGTTGGGGAGTATCGAATATAGAGAATCTTTGTTATAGACAGTTTTCGTTATAATTTTTATGTCTACTTACATTTTTATTAATAAGTAATAACCGACTTCAATACCTAACCTCTTCGCAGCAAGATATACTATAATTGGTTTTTGATCCAAGATATTTAATAATGTTTTTAAAAATACACATAGTTACATAGTAGAAGTGTTTTCAAAACACCACAAATAGTAAAAGTAGCGAGAAGTAGTAACGATAAAGAGAGTAAATTTTATTAAAATACTAGCTGCTCCGGCGAACTTCGTTTCACCCGTTCAGTATGGAAAATATTGAAATAATATTTTTTCTATTTTCCCTGCAACTTTCCCGGTATTTCTTTTCATAAAAACCTTCTCCTGGTAAATAACAAATACAATAAAAAAAGAATTAGCCAAATCGGTCCCGTCGTTCGGAAGTTATGCGCTTACCAACACATTTAGCGATTCATTTTTATATTATAGATTTTTACAAACTACTGAAAAATACCAATGGTTTTATTTGATATTTTCCATCGTAGGTGCTTGGTAAAAAAATAAATAAATAAATATCTCTGGACAAGTTACACAAATTGAATCTAACCCCAAAGTAAGTAAGTTATTATATATTGCTTGTATTAACAGTCAACGATACTAACACATAGAAATACTTAAATAGATACCAGAATAAATTTAATAAACACCCAGACCCGGAAATGTACACATCTAAATGTTCATCACACAAATGCCTGCCCCCGTCTAGAATCGAACCCGATCCTCGCGGTTAGTCGGCGTAGTTAGGCGTGTAAGCTCGAACAACGAGGCGGTCAAACTTCCAAATATTCATATTTTTAAACAAACAAACCTGACGATGCTCTATAAACCGGTAGGCTATTTACAAAGTAATAAATAATTATAAGTGATAATTCAAACAGTACAAGTGTTTCTATGTTTAAATACTTGTGCTTGGTTGTTTATCTTATACCGCAAATAGGTTATTGTAATTGATCCTAACACCAGTTCACGTTAATCCAGTTACAAATACCGCGCATTCGAACAACAACTGTCAAGGGCGTCCATATTGGGGTCAACCGCGACCCCATTCTATTTTACAACTAAGAAAACGTGTAAACTGTCTTGATGACATTATATCTATACTAATGTTATAAATGTGAAAGTCTCTCTGTTCTTTTATGGCTGAAACGCTAAATTTAAGTTGATGAAATTTGATAGGAATATAGCTAAAGATCCGAGTTCAGAAAAAGGCTTTTTATTTTTTTTTTAAAAATCGAAGCCCAAATGTCAAAGTTTTAAGACAAAATTCGTAACTAATGAAGTGCCGAGCAAAATCTGGTTTAATAAATGAAATGTTACAATACAAGTTTAAGGCAATAATAATAAATACTCCATGACAAATCACACAAATTGAATCTAACCTCAAAGTAAGCAAATTATATGCTTGTGTTATGGGTGTTAGTCAACGATACTGTTACATATAAATACTTAAATAGATACCAGGATAAATTTAATAAACAATGGAGTTAAAACACCGCGTATTTAAGCAACCTTTCATCAATCATCAATTTCTTCTAAATTGGGGTCAACCGCGAACCCATTCTACTTTAGAACTGATTCTATTTTGAAATGACGTAAGAATCATCGCTACGTCAATAGATTCCCTTTAAAGAGGCGGTTCAATCAAAGTATACGTTAACCGCATTAAAAACATCGCGTATTTAAGTAATCTCAACCTTCAAGGGCGTCAAATTGGGGTCAGAGACGACCCCATTTTTAAAGTAAATTTAGAATTAAGATGTTGGAATATCGAAACACGAGTGGTCTTTCTATGAACTCAGCTCTTCAAGAACAAAAAACGTTATGAAAGCGTTACAATCATACTTACTAATCATTTAAACGCAAAAAAACTGCAAATACCCGACTTCTATTCCAATAATATTGTTAACAAAGTACCTAAAAATTGGGTATTTTTCTAGATTTCCATGGAATCCCGTCATCAGAACCAGATTTAGTGACCCTAAGACCACATCGGAAGTGCGCTCTTTTAAATTAAAAAAATAATAATTTTTAAAACCGCTTTACAAATGCCGGATATTAACATGCATGTTCTTCTATTATAACTAGAGTTTTATAACTAGAGAACTAAGTAACTCCTTTCCATGAAAAAAAAAACCTTTACGCCTGTTTACCACGAAGAGGTAGGCAAAGGTACAACCAGGGTACCCACGACTACAATATGCTGCAATATGCTAGGTGGCAACCTATCGCCAACTGGCTCATATCCAATCTCGGGCATCGTTTGTCTTTATTAGGAAATTTATTACTATTTCATATTTTTTTTGTTGCCTTATCACGGAATCGAACTTGGGACCTCATGAAGTCAAGTCCATCACCGGACCGCTAGACGGCATAGGTGAGTCCTCCTTTCCTTTCCTTTTCTAACGTGGTTTAAAACATAAGTTCACGAAAACATTCCATGCCAAGGAGTGGCATTTACTAAGCAAAGATGGCCTCACCTTAGCGGTTAAACTTATCCGTACTTAAGAATTTAACAAATAAATCAAAACAAGTGTTTTCGCACTGGCAAAACCAGTTTACAGTTTTTTAATAAAAGCCAGTACCGTTTTTGGTGACTCATGGGCAGAACGTAAACAATATCCGCAATAGCAGTAAAATATAATCATCTTTTTTTTATGATATTGGAAGGCAAACAAGCAGGCGGATTTTCTGATAGTAAGAAATTCACGCTACCTAGAGACACTACAGGTGGTAATGGTGCGTTGCCAACCTGAGGTCGGGATGTTAGACCTCGAGCGAAAGTAAGTTTACCGGCTACCTTACCCTCCAAATCGGAATACGTTATGGCGGCAGGAATAGGTAATGCGGTGGGTGGTACCAAACGGTAAGCCTATGTTCGCCTGTTACGAGCTGCCTGGCAGGAAGGCAGATTGTCTATTCGGATGGATGGAGGATGTGATAGAAAAACTTAAAATTAAGTAGAAAAAACAAAAGTAAAAAGTGCGAGCTTATCTCTAATGAACGAAATTTCTTTCACTCTCTCTAATGAAAGTAATTTCTAATGTAATTTTTCCTCCCTTTTAACTATTAAAGAAAGACAAATCTCTCTCTATCGGCCGCTCTTTAGGCCTCAATTATCTGTTGATGTAGGTACCCGGGGAGACCAAGGCTGACATTTCACGATCAGATCAATCGGATATTATCCGAGGGTGGTGTCAAGAGCCTCCGAAACCGGCGTGTTTGTATGAAAAGGGTAATGAAGGAAGCAAGACAGGTTTGTCAGGATCGTGAGGTCTGGCACTGGATACTCTCTGCCTACCCCGTAAAGGACTTGGCGTGAAGATATGTATGTATGTAATTATCTGTTGATCAGTCATTATTCATCGCACTCAAAGAAGTTAATTGACATTTAATGTATTATTATGTCAATGTTTTGTATAGGATATGTCGACTTAATGACTGATTAAAAGATAATTGATGACGATAATGAATGACGCTCCGAGTAAGTAGGTAAGTCGACTTTTTCTTCAGTAAATTATCATGACTTAATAACAAATTAAATGTTAATTGAAGTCTGTGAGGGCAGTCGTGTCTGTAATTTACAAAACAATAAAACCAAGTCTTTGCTAATAGAGTAATTAATAAACACACATTCCTATTATAAGTAGGTAAATTTAAATGAAATAAAATTTCATACTCCTATATTGCATACTAGCTGTCCCGGCGAACTTCGTTCCACCCGTACAGTTTGTATAGGAAAAATAAAAATATTGTTATCCCCAGTTGTCGCACAGTTTTTCCCTTTTTCTTATCTTTTAAACCTTCCCTTGACCTTAACAAATAATTTAAAACTAAAAGTAGCCAAATCGGTTCAGTCTTTCTCGAGTTTTAGAGAGACTAACGATCAGTAATTGATTTTTATAGTATAACTAGCTGTCCCGGTGAACTTCGTTCCACCCGTTTAGTTTCTATGGGAAAAAGTAAAATGTTGTTTTTCTTAGTTTTCTCGCAAGTTTTTTTCCTTTATCTTATTTTTTAAACCATCCCTGGACTTGAACAAATAATTCAAAACCAAAATAAGCGAAATCGGTTCAGCCGTTCTCGAGTTTTAGCGAGACTAACGAACAGCAATTGATTTTTATGTATATACAGATACTAGCGGCCCGCCCCGGTTTCGCACGGTTATGAAATATACATTTAAACCTTCCGCTTCATTCACTTTATTTATTTAAAAAAACTGCATCAAAATCCGTTTCTTAGTTTTAAAGATTTAAACATACAAAGGGACATAGGGACATAGGAAGCGACTTTGTTTTATACTATGTAGTGATACACTAGCTGCCTGATTCGGCTTCTCTCGGATGGTAAATTTTTGATCATAAATTAAGATGTAAGCTATCCTGTCTTTTAAGTTGGAACAAACTGCACACGGTGTGCAAATTTGATTGAAATCGGTTAAGCAGTTAAGAAGTCCATCGCGAACAAACACCGTGACACGTAATTAATATATACTAGTGGTCGCCGGTTGGTCGAAATTCGACCATAATAAATTTTAATATCTTGTTGATAAGAATGCTATCTTCATTTCTTACGACCAATTACTTCCCAAAATTTTTAGTCATCTGTGATCTTTTATCGTTATCTTCACTATATTTGTTTGTGTGTGTCTAATGCTTGGTAGTGTGGGTAATGTTTTATTTATTTATTTAATGTAGGTACTTTATAAGCATTTTTATTGAAAAATATTACCGTTCTGCACTTCTCCTACACATAAACTATAAGTGTGCCAAATTCTATGCTTCTGCTTCCACGCAATTTTCGTAGAAAGGGGTCCAAAGTTTTGGCATCACGTATTAATATATAGATTAAGACATATAAATGTATCAATGCTGTATAAAACTTACGAACGCCTAACGAGTGTTTTGTTAGCAGTTATTAATTTGTTATCCCCAAACACCGGATGCCCACAATTGTGTTTTTGAAATCCGTCAGCTAAAATAACAAACAGTATTATTTCTTAAGTTTAGGCTGTTCACATAAATCTCTAGCCGTTACCAAGCGCATTCTTGAAAAGTAAAACTTTCAAACAATGGCTGAGTCATAGAGAACGTTGCCCCCGACTCCCGCGCAATATGGCGTAGGGAACACTTCCGTTACACTATTGTTTAATTTATGTTTTATTAAAATAATTATAATCGTCAATTCTCTTTGTTTCAGCCATTTCACAGATAAGGCTAATGCGAAAGACTATCTGTAAGTTACGCTTTCACGGCTAAAGGAAAAAGTTGACCCGGGTTCAACGTTATTTGAAAAAAGTAAGTATTGTCACGCCATGTCCCTGAAGAGGTAGGCAGAGGCACAAGCAGGTCACCTACGACTAGCCGAAGACACTAAGTCCCACAATGTGATAGGTGGCAAGCCTATGGCCAACCGGGCACATATCCATTATCCAATCTCGAGCAACATGTTTTTATTAGAAAATTGGAAAAACCAAATTTTCTTTTGTAGCCCGACCGGAGAATCGAACCCGGGACCTCATGCAGTCAAATCCAACACTTGAACCGCCAGACCACAGAGGCGATTAAAATTTTTAACCCATATAAAACTTAATATATATTATATGTTATATTAATTTGTACATAGGGTCAAAAATTAACGGGTATATCGTATTTGCAAAGTTAAAGTCTAATAACGTCAATTTGTTTTTTATTATGTGAGAGGTCAGCAAACTACAGATAGTAAGAGAAAGCAGTGGCCTGTAGACACCATAGATTTCGGCGCGTCGCTGTCTTGTGGTCAGGATGTTAGCTCTATTGTGCAAGTCTACTGGCTGCTGTACGCTCCAGGCCATAACACGAAGACATTGCGGCAGGATCCCTTCCCGACCTCTCATATAAAAACCAGGATAGCGACGCAACTATCGTGTTCCCATCAGAAGAGACGCGTTCTTCGCTGTTTTTTTGTCATACAAATTATTATTATACCTACGTTTTTTATAATCAGTATTTTTATGTTTTGTTACTTTAATAGTGCTGTGATGATTCGATGTGTGTCACGATGTCCTTGAATATCGATAATATTACGCAACAAATTCCAAGTGTAGGTGTCTAGGCCGTATGTAGATTTCTAATGGCCGTTTGTGCTTCCGACTTATTGGATCCGACCAAAAATGGTAAAGTATAGTCATAATGTCATGTTAATAACAATCTTTATTTATAGCCTAGTTGTTTACGAGGGACTTGGTCATCTTAATGGTTAAGATTATATATGATATTTTCCATCGTCGGCGCTTGGTGAAAAAAAAAAGTATCTTCACGCCCATATCCCCGAAGAGGTAGGCAGAGGCACAACCAGGGCACCCACGACTAGCCGAAGATACTAAGTCCCATACTGGGATAAGTGGCAAGCCTATCGCCAACCGGGCACGTTTCCAATCCCGACCAACATTTTTTTTTATTAGAAAATTGGAAAAATCCAATTTTCTTTTTGTTGGCCGACCCGGGATTCGAACCCGAGACCTCATGCAGTCAAGTCCAACACCCGGACCGCTCGACCACAGAGGCGCTTGGTGAAATTTCCAAATATTAAAATTTTTGAAATGAAAATTTCTTTAGCGGCGTTCTACACTTTTTTTGGAATGGGTAAAAAACTTCTAAACTCGCGTCAGATTCGTGTAATGCAACATTCAATGCAATGCAAAAATGTCCGATTAAGCACAAGACTATTGTATTTTACCACATAAATGATATTCCTTTCATACTGATAATTAAAGCAGTACTTACGTGCAAAATTATTCCCTAACCATTCCAAAATATCAAAAATGCACAACGTTCGCATTCAAGTTTTCACTTTTGCTGGCACTCCCGGAGTGCAACCTGCTTTTTTTAAAATGAAGAAATACTTGTACTGTTTTACGTACAAGTACTTAACAACTACTAAACCACTTAAGGTAGTTTAAGTTTTAGCCCTGATGATACAGTAATAAGCAAAACCGGTAGGCTATTTATAAACTAACTAACTGTTACCCGCGGCTTCGCCCGCGTAGTCTACTAATTTGATATTTAGCTCTCCAACACTGCTCGTTAAAATTTTAAGACAAAATGTAGCCTATATCACTATCCAAAGTTTCATCTATTTTTTTGTATTATATTAAAATCAATTCAGCAATTTTGCCGTCAAAACTGAACATTCACTTTCTCTTTTCTAATT
>NJDD01001609.1:42728-68708 GCA_002245505.1 Calephelis nemesis
AATTAGTTAGTTTAATTATTTACCTACTATTTACACACTGTTTATTGTATTGATTGGGTACATGATTATTTATTAATACAAACAATTTTTAGAATACAAATTAGTTTATCCCTGTCTACCGTAAACTACCACCGTTTCCAAACCTAGCCAGACAGGAGAAGAAACGGCGAAACAAACTCCTGCGCACCCAACATTCTGCAATTAAATTAATCATATTAGAAATACTTTATTATTTATTCTTATCTGCAAGAAAATCTTTGACACTGTAATAATTTTTCTCTAAAAGTAAGTTGAATACCTTTAAGAGTTAAAGAATAAAATAAAATATACTATCGTAACGACGGACGTCTCGTTCCGCCTTAACCACTAAAATTATTTAGACGTCTGTTTAGCTGAAAAAATTTTAAAATTGACACCCAACCAATAGCAGGCTATACGTGGACAAAGCTTCAACATGTTATTGGTTGAGAATCCATTGGTTCTGTACCGTTCTGTAAATAAATATAATTTACACACAATACAACGTAAAGACGCAATTTGAATCATTTAAAATTACTCGAAATCGTGAGTCGTGACATATAAACGAACCTCACTACAAAATAGACGCAACGTTTAGCATGAATTCGCATCTAAAAATAGCATTGCAATGCAATTAAATTTGTATTATATCGCATTGAAATAAAGTACATTTTAGCACAATAAGCATTAATTTACGAAATTAACGCTACCTATACTAGCGCTTCGCCGCGGTTTTATTAACATTTTCGGCACACTTGATGGTAAGAAATTTCTTACCATTTTGTTTGGTTGTAATGGTGCGTTGCCAACCCGAGGCCGGGATGTTAGGCCTCGAGCAAAAGTAAGCTTACCGGCTACCTTACCCTCCAAACCGGAACACGTCATGACGTTATGGCGGCAGGAATAGGTAAGGCGGTGATACCAATCCGGGTGAGTCGCTGCGAAACTCTAACACCTAGTCAGATGTCAAGGTGTTAGTGACGGTAGGTCTATGCTCGCATTTTACGAACTTCCTGGCAGGAAGGCAGATGGTCTATTCTGCAAAGGAGCCCGAACCAACACGTATGTATGTATGTTTTCAAAACAGTAAGTGTGAGTGTGTTTTGTTTTAATATAGTTTTATTTCTTATGCTAGATCACTGACACTAGCTCCAAACATTTTGATAGACTTAACGGAACTCGTGAAAAAGGATTTTTTTGCGAAAACTTGAGCTACGAATTACTGTGCTTTTAGACGTAGTCTGCACTGCGAATTTTCTCTGAACGATTTATTTCTCGCAAATCTGTAACATATTCAATCATATAAGAGCATTCGCACTGGCGGTGAAAATTTCGCGCAGAAAAAAATGGTCAGTAGGGTTACTCTTGAATCTCGATGTCATACAAATTGGAATCGCCTCTGTGGTCTAGCGGTTCAGTTGTTGGACTTGACAGCATGAGATCCTGGGTTCGAATCACGGGTCGGGCAACAAAAAGAAAATTGGGGTTTTTCCAATTATCTAATAAAAAAAAATGCCCGGGATAGGGAATGTGCCCGGTTGGCCATAGGCTTGCCACCTAACACACTGAGGACTTAGATACTTACGAACACAGCACTAACGAATTATTAACATTTACTTACAAATTGATTCAACGAATCCGATAAAATAATTTATTGTTTATTATTAACTTAATAATAATAAATATCTCTGGACAAATCACACAAATTGAATCTAACCCCAAAGTAGTCAAATTATATAGTAAGCAATTTTCTTCCTCTATTCCTCTATTTCTCTATTCCTATGAAAATTATCTATTTGCGGAATATGTGTGTAAACGAGATGTTACAAAAATATTTAAGTATATCAACATATTCTACCATAGTTTGATGTGCAAATATTTTAATATTATAAAAAAAATTACACACAAATAACTTTTAAGCCAATTATTAATGTTTATAAGTAGTTTAATTATTTAAAAATTAAATTTATTAATTTGCTGGAAATGTGTGTTTAAAGCTCTTACAAAAGATATTTGTTAATACCAACATATTCTACCACGTTGTGGTGTGCAAATATCTTTAAAATTATACAAATTTATTATTAAGATTTATAACAAACATATTATGATTTAATATTTGAACAAAATGTTTTTTGATAAAAGAAAAAAAGTCATTTTTAATTTAGCAGGATACGTACTTATATCGAGATTTAACAAATTAAAAAAAATAAGGATAAAAATCACATCGGACAGATTTTAAAAACGTACACTTTTAAAAAAAAAATATCTTTACGTCCATATCCCCGAAGAGGTAGGCAGAGGCACAACCAGGACACCCACGACTAGCCGAAGATACTAAGTCCTATTATGTGATAGGTGGCAAGCCTATCGCCAACTGGACACGTTTTCAATCCCGACCAACATTTTTTTTTATTAGAAAATTGGAAAAATCCAATTTTCTTTTTGTTGGCCGACCCGGGATTCGAACCCGAGACCTCATACAGTCAAGTCCAACACCCGGACCGCTCGACCACAGAGGCGAACTACTGAAATTGACGAGAGACGAAGGGAACGGGTATAAATCTTGTCTGGGATGCTTTTTTCAATTTGTGATAAAAAAATATACGTGTGAAAGCCTCCTAACGGCCTCACACGTGAGACGTGTGTAAGCTTATGTCGGTAATTATGCAAGCCCGTAAGTAGAGTGGAACAGAAAGGAATGCTCACTTTTACCATGATCACAACCGCTGACATTGCACATCAGATTCGAAGGCTTTCTTCATGGAAAAATAGATTTTGTACTAGCTGGGAAATAGCTGTTCGCATATCGCAGTCTTATTCTTTTCCCCGTGTTGATCCGGGCTCCTTTGTAGAATAAACCATCTGCCTTCCTTACCAAGCAGCTCGTAAAAGGCGAGCATAGGCTCACCGTCACTAACACCGTAACATCTGACTAGGTGGTAGAGTCGGCAACAGCGACTCGCCCGGATTGGTACCACGGCCTTACCTATTCCTGCCGCCATAACGACTTAACGTGTTCCGGTTCGGAGATTAAGGTAGCTGGTATACTTACTTTTGTTCGAGGCCTAACTTCCCGGCCTCAGGTTGGCAACGCACCATTACCACCTTTGGTGTCTTTAGGCGGCGTAAATTTCTTACCATCAGGAAATCCGTCTGCTTGTTTGCAAAAAAAAAAAAACAACTAGCTGTTGACTCCTCCTTTCCTTTTTCGAAGGTGTTTTAAACTATACGTTGAAGTAATCGTTAACCGGGCAACATTATTTTTATTAGAAAATTAAAAATACACCTTTCCTAGTTTTTATTGTTGCCCGACCCGGGAATCGAACCTGCGACCTCCAGAGGTCAAGACCGACTAGACCAGAGAGGCGATCGGTAAAGGTATTGCATTGAAAGGTTTTTGCGGCAATCTAATAGCAGTACCTTGATTGCAACATAATCAGCGGTTTAGGCGTAAAACAGTAAGGAATCCACACCAACACTCCGAGATAGCAAAACAGTGACGTCATCAATCATCCCCGACTAGATTTTTTATGATATTGAAAGGCAAACAAGCAGACGGATTTCCTGGTGGTAAGAAATTCACGCCGCCTAGGTAACCAAAGCTGGTAATATTGCGTTGCTAACCTGAGGCCGGGATGTCAGGCCTCGAGCAAAAGTAAGTTTACCGGCTACCTTACCCTTCGAACCGGAACACCTTATGACAAGTGAGGTGATGATTCGATATGTGTCACGATGTCCTTGAGCGTCGATAATATTACGCTACCTAACCCTTCGAACCGGAACACAGCAATGGCAAGCGTTGACGTTATGGCGGCAGGAATAGGTAAGGCGGTGGTACCAATCCGGACGAGTCGCAGCGAAAGTCTACCACCCAGAAGGAAGTCACGGTCTTAGTGATGGTAAGCCTATGCTCGCCTTTTAAGAGCTGCCTGGAAGGAAGGCATTTGGTCTATTCAGCAAAGGAGCCCGAACCAACACGGGGAAAATATTCAAATTAATTAAAACACGTCTTGCATTTCAACATAATTTTGAACTTGATATTGTTCAAATCATGATATAATCTAGCTGACGAAGTTGCGGACAATGGCTAGTATTAGATGAAAATTGTCCTAGCAATTTAGTTTCTCATAAATCGACTTTTTGTAATCCCATCATAAAGTCACGATTGAGGAGCCAACGTGTTATTACTGCCGCGATTTGTCACAGATAAGCAACCATTCGTCACAGTTTTGTCATCATGTGGCCATGGTGTTGAAAGTTAACGGCTGTCATTTTAAAATCCCCTGACGTTGTAAAAGCCGCACAGTCAAAGCCGTTTCAAAATGAAAAAAAACTGTCATTTTCTTGAAGAACATTTCTTGTGATTTACCGACCACCAATAGGTTAACACTGCGGGTTAACGATGCATTGCCGACTCTTGCAAGATATGTAGGTACAGTTTTTTAAAGATTTTGTAGTTTTCAATGTAAACAGATTCAAAAAGTGATTTCCATGATTAAGTAATAAAAGCAAAAGGAGCACTTTGTGACGAATAATTGCAAAAATCTAATTAGACTTCTTACCATCAGGAAATCCGTCTGCTTGTTTACCTTCCAATATCATAAAAAAGTAGATAATTTTGGTAGCAAAAGCAAAACAGGGAAAACTTTGTGAGGGTTACTTACAAATATTTAATAAGAAAAGTTTGGTAGTACAAGCAAAAGAAGCAATTTGTGGTGGATACTAGTAAATATTTAACTAAACAAAATTAGTAAGGCTTGGACTTACAATTTTTAAAATTATTCAGAAATAACTATAAATAGCAAAATAAGACATGCCTATAAATTAGGTACTAGGCATTTTGGAAGTAAAAATGTTAGTTTTTTAGATATCTCGACTCTCATATATAGATATAACTTATTTGTCAAATCCTGTGTGTTTCTGCCGATTTATTCAACAGTTATAATAATACAAGAGTAAGTTTGAAAAATTTACATAAAACCTTCATAAACTATGCATATTAACCTTGATTATAAATTCGAGACCATAAAATGTTTCACAGTTCTCTTGTTTCGTGAATATCATTGGGACACAGCTCTAGATTAAAATAGTTGGGGAAATCCGTCAATGGACACCACTATTGAAAGGCCAATTTTGCTATCAAAAACAAAAATATAACAATACATTAATATTACATAAATAGGATTTAGTATAGGTATATAAATACCCTCTGCCTTCATTTATATAATTCGTAACAAATGAACAATACAACTCCTAGCGGAGTTTGTGGCTGTATGTATGTTGCGTCATTGATTTCATTGATTGTTTCTATAGAAGTTAGTCAAGAAACGCAAATAACTTTTACTGCAAGCTGTCCCTTATAATTATGACTGAAGAGGCAGCATGGGCAAAGATTTTTAGCCGCACTAATAGACGTAACTAAAATTTAATCTATCATTAATCACAATTTTATAAAGAAAATATTAGCTTAATGATTGAATAAAAAAATTTACATCGCTGACTGCGGCCTTTAATCTGTCTTAACAGGACAAAAATTTTAAAAATGCCTAGATTTTTAGAAGTTGTAATGTTATTTAATATTAATGTACAACAATGTGTACAACATAAATAATTTTGTATTAAAAATAAACAATTCTACAACATCTTCATTATGAATTTGTTTATGTTTTCCTGAAAACGACATTGAGAATAAATTCCTATCTTAACCTCGGGGTGAACTGTCCAACTGTATTTCAGTTCAGGGATACTTTAAGGCTGACTACTGGAGCCCTTACTTTTCCTAATATTTATAAATGACTGATACATAGTTTTTGATTTACTGAGGCATTATGTATGAAAGTAACAGAGGCTTGTAATGACTGACGCAATTAATTTGATGACGGTGCACATTTTAGCTCACACTTGTCTAACATGTGATGAAATGTTGGATGAGCGAACAATGACGACATATTGTATTTTAGTTGACTTTTAAAGGCGTTGAACAATTGAATGAATAAATAATAGAAGGCAAACAAGCTGACGAATTCCTTGATGGTTTGTAATACACGTTAAATGTTGTACTGACAAACTGAGGCTGCATTGTTAGTTTTCTTTTGCAAGTAATGTTACCCAAATCTCTGCGCGAGAACCAGGATAATAACAAGCAAAATATGAGGGCAAATCGTAGCAAAACGTTACCCTTTAGTCAAACTAACGTCGTGTTATACTCGTATTGAAATAAATGAAATTATTTTTTATGAAACTGGAACAAGCACAGTTTACACAGATTTTTTTTTAATTTGAGTAAGAGACATCGGTGGCCGATAGACACCAAAGCTGTAACAGGTGCGTCGTTGTCCTGAGGCGGGGATAAAAGACCTATTATGCAAGTCTAACGGCTGCCCTATGCTTTAGACCGGAAAATAATAGTCATTATGACGGCCACAATAGGTAAGGCAGTGGATCCCATCCGGGCAAGTTGCTGCACATCACTTTACCATCAGTCTTGTTGGTGATAACCTATATTTTAATCTGTGCTCGCCTCTTACCAGCTGCCTGGGTGCCAGGGAGGTAGTCTATTCTACTCAGAGGACCCAGACCAAAACGGGGTAATTTGGAAAAGTGTCTACTATACGTGCTCCTTAGTAGAATAGACCATCTGCCTTCCTTGCCAGGCAGCTCGTAAAAGGCGAGCAAAGGCTCACCGTCACTAACACCGTGAATTCTGACTACGTGGTAGGGTTTAGCAGCGACTCGCCCGGATTGGTACCACCGCCTTACTTATTCCTGCCGTCATAACGTCATGACGTGTTCCGGTTCGGAGGGTAAGGTAGCCGGTAAACTTACTTTTGCTCGAGGCCTAACATCCCGGCCCCAGGTTGGCAACGCACCATTACCACCTTTGGTGTCTCTAGGCGGCGCGAATTTCTTACCATCAGGAAATCCGTCTGCTTGTTTGCCTTCCAATATCATTAAAAAAAAACTTAGCTACCAGATGTACAAGATATTGTACCAGAGCTTTGTACATTTGCAAACTATGCGTTAACAGCTTCCAAATAAATAATCCATCTCTTGAAAATTCTTCATAGCACTCCGGAAAAACCGCGGTGGTGGAAATTTTCCACAATCTAAGAGAATGCAGGAGAGAGTACAAACTAAATCGTTCCAGAATTTCCACAAGTCCATACATATAATACAGTTTATATAAAGATTTTTGCATGGACTCTACAACTCTCGTTATAATATTGCACAAAAATAATTCGTACTTTTCGATTACGTCAATGCGTTAATTGCGTTAATGTCAAAAAGAATTTCGAGATATTGATATAACCTTATTTCATCTGTCAAAGTAAACAACGTGTACGTAATCTAGTTCTGTAATAGATAAATGTTATACATAATTTGCATGTCGAGAAATGTCAGCCAAAGTAAACAAAGCCGTTTGAACATCTCAATCTGTGATTACTTTAACTGAAGTTGCATTATTATCTTCACGCTCGTATCTAATGCACTAGTAGTTTCAGCATCAAAGGACTGTATACACAATTTAAGAAATGTGTTATTGGTAATTATACTTTTGCTAAAAAAATTAACAGATACGAGAACGCTTGTCGTTAAATGCTTCTTATGTCAATATTGCTCTTATAAAAATAGTGTCTCATCATAACTTTAATTATTGTATACATATTTTAAAATAAGAAGAAAAGACAAGCCCGCTGAGTTTCTTGCTGGATGTTTTCAGTGTGAGGCCCCGTTGCGATCCGGTAGTAGATTTAGCATTATGTTGACGCGTCACAAGTGTCTCTCGTAAGGTTGATGTGAAATAAAAATATTTGTCTTTTTGAAGAAAGAAACAGAAGAAGAAAGTTTTAGCCCTGATGATGCTGTATAAGCGAAACCGGTAGGCTATTCATACAAAGTAATAAATTATAAGTGATAAGTAAAACAGTGCAAGTATTTCTTTCTTCAAAAATATGAATATTTGGAAGTTTTACCAAGTGCCGACGATTGAAAATATCAAAAAATATTTGTCATTTGATTTGATTTCATATATTTAGTTAAAGACCCCGAAGTCAAAAGTATGGCTCTATCTCAAAAATCTTCCACCAAAGTGCTACAATGTGGGATGAGGTTTGTAAGAAAATCTATTCTACGCTTCAAAGTCGCTATTAACTACAGCTTCTTTAAAATAAGCTTATACAATGCGTGTCGAAATCGGCACCACTAGTGTGCAAGCTCTCATTCGATATATCGTAATACGAAGTTCGCCGGGTTGGCTAGTTTTAGGTAAAATATATCCGTCGCAATTGTTTATTGACTAATACGCAAATTACTTCCCTGATTAAGTGCCATGTGCAATCTTATTCTGTAATCGTTAGATAGATAAATATAAAGTACGTACCTACAATTTAAGTACATTTAGGTACATTTATCAAATCGCACAATCTGCATCAAAACAAATAAATATATATTTGGATTTTTTATGATATTGGAAGGCAAACAAGCAGACGGTCTTCCTGATGGTAAGAAATTCACGCCGCCTAGAGACACCAAAGGTGGTAATGGTGCGTTGCCAACATGAAGCCGGGATGTTAGGCCTCGAGCAAAAGTAAGTTTACCGGCTACCTTACCCTCCGAACCGGAACACGTCATGACGTTATGGCGGCAGGAATAGGTAAGGCGGTGGTACAAATCCGGGCGAGTCGCTGATAAACTCTACCACCTAGTCATGTCACGGTGTTAGTGACGGTAAGCCTATGCTCGCCTTTTACGATCTGCCTGGTAGGAAGGCGGATGGTCTTTTTCAGATGTTAGGCCTCTAGCAAAAGTAAGTTTACCGGCTAACCCACCCGCCGAACCGGAACACGCCAACGGCGTTATTATGGCGGCAGGAACAGGTAAGGCGGTGGTACCAATCCGGGCGAGTCGCTGCGAAACTCTACCACCTAGTTATCTTAATGGCCTCAATATTAAGTGTAACTCAAAAACTACTAGTAGTATGTTGACAAAATTTATGTGGGACCGTTTCGGAAACATTTTCTGTTTTTTGAAAAAAGAATTATCAAACCGCGACTTCATACCCATTGAAATAGTTGCAGTCTGTTTTTGCAGTTTTACTGTGCTTAATTATTTATATTACACTACAATTTATTTACGTCTTATAATCTAGATTTCAAACTTCCGTCACACAAAACATATTAACATAACCTCTTTAAGTCTTCAGAATAACTAAAACATAACCCTCTATTACACAATAAGATAGAAACAAAAGGAAATAAATTACAAGCGGTTTTGATAAACATCGGAAGAGAAAGGCTGAGATTTTTGGTATGATAATGAATTTTTTAATCATGACCGTACGTCGCACAATGTGGTATTAGCATTTATATGATCACTTGTACTATTTCGCAAAAACGACCGAACCCATAACTAGTTCAAAATTAATTATCTGTGCCAAAGTTACTAGAACCGTTACTTTTTTATCTGAGAGATAAGCGAACAAGTGCACGAGACTCCCGATGGTAGAGACAACCGTGGGCTATAAGCACCAAAGATGTTACAGGTGCGTCGCTATCCTTAGCCCGGAATTTTAAAAGTCTTTTGGGTATCTGCCCTACCATCCAGACCAACATATTATGGCTATTATAGGAATAGGTAATGCAGTGGATCTCTACCCGGAAACATTGCTTCGCCTCTTACGAGCTACTTGGCAGAGAAGCAGGTTGTCTATTCTACTTAGCAGACCCGGATCCACTTGGTACATACTAATTGTATCATGATATATACTGTATCATTATATATATGCAGCAAAATGACCAAGCCGCATACATACATATCTTCACGCCAAGTCCCTTACGGGGTAGGCAGAGTATCGAGTGCCAGACCTCACGATCGTGACAAACCTGTCTGGCTTCCTTCACGTTCATTACCATTTTCATACCAACTCGCTGGTTTCAGAAATTCTTGACACCACCCTCGGATAATATTCGAGTGATCTGATCGTGGAATGTCAACCTTGGTCGGTTGACATTCCACGATCTTCTCTTCCCCGGGTACTAACATCCATCCACATTCGCATTGTATATCTGCTTTGTCAATCTTTCATCTGCCATTCTTTCCACATGACAGAACCAGCGGAGCATGCCCTTTCGCATTTTAACACTAACATTTTCTTTCAATCCCACTCTTTCTCGGTCAGCAAGCATTACACCACAGATTTTCCGATGCGCTCTCATTTCAACCGCATTTATACTACTTTCATGATCTTTCTGACATACCCAACTCTCGCTTCCATACAATAACATTGGGATAAGCACAGAATTATGCAAAGCGAGTCTAGCTTTTTGACTCAAAACCTCGCTTTGGAATATCTTACCTAATGCTCCATTCACAGTATTCCCTGCACACTCTCTCCTCTCTACATCCGCGGTGTACCTTCCATCCCTGCTAAAAGCACAACTAAGATATACAATTTCATTCACTTGCTCCAACACTACAATATCAACTAAAACTCTTACATATTTTATTAAAGGTGAATAGCAAATATCTATGTTAGCTATCTTAACTATCAGAATTGTGCTAATTAGGAAGCTTTGCCTCTATAATATATCAGAACACTTTTTGACAGTGCAAGCTGTCTGGTCTCATCTTGGCAACATTTCTATCCATACAATAAAACAGTAATAAAACTAAATCTGTCCATGAAATCATTTTTGAATATTATGGTGGATACTAATTGAACACTAGCGACCCGGCTTCGCACGGTTATGAAATATACATATTAACCTTCCTCTTCAATCACTTTATCTATTAAAAAATCCACATCAAAATCTGTTGCGTAGTTTAAAAGATTTAAGCACACAAAGGGATATAGGGACAGAGGAAGCGACTTTGTTTCATACTATGTAGTTATATAATGAACGGATTTTTACCAAATTTTGTGTAGTAGTAGCTTATAAGTTATAGACCGGCTCAACTATTTAAGATACCTTTTTCCGGCAAATATTTTGTTCGTTCGTAGTGGTTAAACCACGAAAAGTCACTTAAACGTGTCTACAAAGTCGCGGCCAACAGCTAGTTTTACATAAAAATATTTTTGATAATAGCAGGAGAGCTACCTATTTCCTAGAGAGCTATGAATTTTAAAAAAAAAATAAATAATTATGAAAGTATCCTTTCTCACAGGCATCCTAAGGTTGCAACTGAAAAATTGACATTTTTTTTAACCAACAGTTTAAAAAGATCAATGTGTGTGATAAAAATGTTTTTTAATAATAGCAGGAGAGCTACCGAACCATCCTAATTACCTATTTCCAAGAGAGATATGAATTTTTAAATGAAATTCTATCATCATAAAAGTACCTTTCTTACAGGTATCCTAAGGTTGCAACTGAGAAAGTATCTTTTTTAATAACCAACCATTTGAAGAGATCAATGTGTGTAACAAAAATTTTTTTTGATAATAGCAGGAGAGCTACCGAACCATCCTACTAACCTATTTCCTAGGGAACTAGGAGATTTTAAATAAAACTATATCATGAAAGTATTTTTCTCACATGCATCCTAAGGTTGCAACTGTGAAATTGTATTTTTTTTATAATAAACATTTGGAGAGATCAATTTGTTTAACTTTTCTACATATTCATTTCAAAAACTATCTACAATTATATTACACAATAAAATTTATTAACTTTAATCTCAAAACTATAAATACATAGATTGCTATTAAAAAAACTAATCAAAAACTAATCTTCGTCATCAAATGGAATGAACATGGTGAATATTTTCAATTCCTTGGGTTTCAATTCATCCTAGAAAATACTTTGGATTAATCAATTGAAAACTAAAACTATTTTAAAACTATTTTTTCCCCATGTAGTTCCGAGCTTCTTTTCAGAATAGACTATCTGACTTTTTGCCAGGCAGCTCGTAAAAGCGAGCATAGGCTTACCGTTATTCACTAACACCGTGACATCTCACTAGGTGGTAGAGTTTTGCACACACTCGCCCAGATTGGTACCACCGTCATATTTATTCCTGCCGTCATAACGTCAGTGCTTACCGTTGTTGTGTTCCAGGTGGGAAGGTAAGGTAGCCGGTATATTTACTTTAGATCGAGACCTAACATCCTGGCCTCAGGTTGGCGACGCATAGTGCGTCTCTAGGTGTCGTGAATTTCTTACCATCAGAAAATCCGTCTGCTTGTTTGCCTTTCAATAACATAACAAAAACTATTTATTAACCAATTCCAAAAAAGAGAAGGTTGTGATTTCATCTGTATGTTTTTTTTATTTTATGTTTCTCACGGCTACTTCGTCAATATCAATTGGATTTTGATGATTTTTTTTCGTCAAGTAGACCATGACTTTTAATACTAGCTGCTTACTCGCGTCTTTTTCTTTTTGTTGTTTTTTCATAAAAACTTTGTTCCCCCATTATAGTCTATTAGGGTTAATTTAAAAAAAATAGTCGGCTACGTTTGAACTCGGTTTTTAAATAATAAATGAATGTCAAATTAATTCAAAACCAGTACAGCGATTTAGCCATAATAGCGTAACAGACAGATAAACATACATATTCATGTATTTGTTTAAAAATAATAACGTTCAAGTCCAAAACACCTATTAATTTTTAGTACTGCGAATAACACCGTAACGTCAACTAGGTCGAGGTTACGACGATTACAACGCGAAGCATAAAAACTGAACGTTTACTAACTCTAAGTGATCTCATTTATATTAAACTAGCGGCCCGCCCCGGCTTCGCACGTTTATGACATACACACATAAACCTTCCTCTTTAATCACTTTATCTATTAAAAAAACTGCACCAAAATCCGTTGCGTAGTTTCTAAGATTAAAGCATACAAAGCGACATAGGGACAGAGGAAGCAACTTTGTTTTATACTACGTAGTGATCAGCTGTTGCCCGCGGAATCACCAACCTATTATATTTTTGACTTATAATTAAATTGGATACAAACATTAGAAATTGCATGCCTGTGAGGGTCAAATATTTGACACTAAATATTAACATTAAAAAATCGTTTAATGGTTGTAATTCTGTTGTTCTCAAACTAAACTTATTTTAGATTCATGCTATCTTTTTCAAATGAAACAAAAACAAAAAGATGGAACGTTTTAGACATGTCAGATTAGTCCGAACATGTCAAATCGCGATGTTTTTAATCGACGTTTTCCGAGTTTAAACGTCTGTAGAAATTACGTGTACGGTCTAATTTGACAGTACTAAAAGTGTTTTGTCTTTCGCTGAAAGAAGACAGCGATAACTTACAATTAGTTTAGTGAGTGCCCAAGAAAATTACTACCAACGTCAAGCGAGTAAAGTCAATGCCAGATATATACACGCATAAGATAGAAACAAGCAAATTATTACAAAAACTAAATGACACACAAAGCTGGCCTCATCGATGAACGACTTCGAAACAACTTATTTGGCAAAGGATGAAAACTATCAAAATATTGCGTCAATAATAATGCTAAATACCTCGTTTTAGTAAACAGGCATTTTTAGACTAGCGTCACTTCCACCTTAAACATATTTTTTTACCGAATCCGGTTCTAATCTGTCTAAGAAACTCATTAAATAATAATATGTACTTGTTAACCTTTATTTAGATGTATCTTTATATGACTAGGATGTAAAAATAAAAAGCATACAATACATATAAATAGCATATAATATGTGAATGTCACTCTTTTGTAGTTATAAAACATACCAGCCAAATGTGATTCGAGCTCACATACTTAATTTTGTACTCTATCATTAACTTTTTTTTTTAAATATCGAAGAAACAACGGGTATCTTCACGTCCATATTCCCGAAGAAGTAGGCAGAGGCACAACCAGGGCATCCACTAAGAAGACAAAGACACTAAACGTAATAGGCCTATCGCCAACCGGGCACATTTCCAGTCCCGAGCATTTTTTTATGACAAAATTGAAAAATCCAATTTTCTTTTGTTACCGACCCGGGATTCGAACACAGGACCTCAAGCAGTCAAGTCCAACAGCTGAACCGCTGGATCACAAGGGCGAGAAAATAATAAATCTGTGTTGCTTTTATAAATGGATATTTAGGAACATGCAAAAAATATTGCTTTTAAGTTTAAGCGTTCATAGTTAAACATCCTGTTAACGAACGGCAACTCTCAAAACTTGATTACCTTTTCACATGTGAAGTTTTACAACTCGTCAGGATTAGTATCCTTACCCTTAGCCTGTTCCTGTTATGAAACACTATTGCTTACAATTGTTATGTTTCTGTTGGAGGCATAACCTTATCGCTTTATAATTACTAAAAGCGGAAGACCCCTTGACTGTATTATATCTAACAGTCAGTTTCCGAAATGCCAATCAATGTTGATCAACGATTTAACTGTTCGCGGAAGTTGTTTAACATGAATTTAGTTTAAAAGTCAAAACCGAACTCATGTCATACAACGAAAACTGGCATCAAGACTATTTTTTAAGGATGTTAAATCCCTTTTTAAGAAACTTTTCATTTTCGACTCTGCCACGAGCCAGCCAGCATTCACCAAACAACACCAGGTACACTAAGTACTTAATATCCGAATTTTCATGTTTCAACAATAAAGTATTTTAAAATTGATATATACTTCTCCATACCAAGAGCAATAACGAAATAGTTTCTAGAATTCACTACCCAAACTATTTCGTAACGTAATTGTTTATGTTAAAATAATTAAGATACTATTAGCGCGTTCATTAGCAATAAATGAGATTTTATTTTATTTTTTAAGCTTTCTCTTATTCATGCATATTATTAATTTAAACAGATATAATTCGCGACTTCACGTTTAGTTAGATTTCAACTGCCTCATTATTTGAAATAACACATGTTAAATTATGAGATAGTTAAAATCTCAACTAAAACTAAAAAAAGTGTATTTATTATAATAATAATATCAATAGACAAGTCACACAAATGGAATCTAACCCCAAAGTAACTCATAATTAGTTAGGCGTGTACGCTAGCAACTCGACCAACAAGGCGGTCGAGTGGCTAGCATATAACCAATCATTTATACTTAAATGTCATCTTAAACCTTCGTGTCCGTCCGTCCGTCTTTGAGTTAGCCTTTATTGAGTAATAACAAGGTAATATTCATACAGTAATATTAATAAACATAAGTTAAAGTGCTCCAAGTTTTAAATTAAAGTAAGACAATCGTTCTAATTATAATGCCAACTTAAACTTGGGAGTACTTTAGTCTATGTTTTTATTTCTATTTATTTATTATTACTATTTGGGAGTACCAAATAATACATGTTTGATCTTTTGTAGAAAAATATTGATTAGAAACTTGAAGTAATCGCTACTGAATGTTTACGACAGTGTTAATTAAGATAACAATATCAATGTAAATAAAAAAATGACTCAACCATGTTGTAACACACGTAATCTTAGTTCGACAGCATTTAATATTTAAAACGAATGCGCATATCGCTGAGATGTAAGTTTGAAAATGCTCAATTTAGAAATTAATTACAATAATTTAAAAATTATTACGTAAAATATATTTTTAAATTACAATTGACAGACGTTAATTATTGTGTAATTTATAAAAATTACGACGACTTTCGCGGCATACGAAATGCACTTTTTTCTGAATATAAACAGTATTATGTAACTTATTATCTGAACGCGAGACGCAGTTGTGGATTTAATACAATTTGACGCCATGTTAAAAGTTGACATATTTTATAAGTATATTTTTATTCAAATGATGGGATTACATTGTTAACACTTAAAATTAATTGTTACAATAAATTAATTATAAATGAAATAACAAATAAATAAATATCTCTGGACAAGTTACACAAATTGAACCTAACCCCAAAGTAAGCAAATTATATGCTTGTGTTATGGGTGTTAGTAACGATTCTAATACATAGAAATACTTAAATAAATACCAGAACAAACTTAATAAACACCCAGACCCGGAGAAAGGTTACACGTTAGGTACCAAACCCTGTATATTTATTATTCATATTTCTTAAGAAATGGATGAGTGTAAAACTACTATTCACTGTTTATTCATCCAATACCATTCATCCATAACCAATTTTATTTATCACCACATAACCCTACCAACCTAGAATAAATACTAACCAACCTAGCAGTGGATATTATGATCTAATCTCTTTTCCGTGCTCTTCTTAAAAACTTACACGTCCTTTAAATTTATTTTATTAGCTGCCTTTTAGACGGAGCCTAATCTTAATGGAGATTAAAAATGTGATAGGCTTCTTAATAACATATTATATTGGAATTCTCTCTCCGTAGATATCAGGAGAGCTCCAAATATTCATATTTTCAAAAGTATGTTAAAGCGTCACTTTCTGCATGCATTTCTATATTTTTAAGAGCACCATTAAACAGTATCTCGATAAATCATTTTCCATACTTTAGGGTTGCCAGGAAGAGATCGCTGCCTTGGCGATAAGGCCGACTTTGTGTATCTTCTATGTGTAAGTTATTTTATTATATTTGTGATTTATTTGTATTTAGTGCACAATAAAGAGTTATTGTATTGTATTATATAATATGTAAGTACCAAAAAGTTTACATTACAAATAAACAAATAAAATAAATAAATGTAATGTGCTACTTACTGGTGTCCTGCGGTGTAGAAGCGTCCCAACAGGGCTGGGTATTTTGGTGGGCGTGCCTCCTCGTGGGCTGCGCGCTGAAAACATAATCTAATTATAATTAAACTAATTATACGAACCAGACTAGGCTTCACTATAATATTAAAGCAGTGGTTGCAAAATTATGATTTTCGGTGTATGGATGTGACGACCACATCAATAACTACAGGAATAGTTCAGAAAATCTAAGTTACAGATGCGATGCGCAGTTGATTCTGCGAACATTTTTTTTTATGACATTGGTAACAAGCAGACGGATTTCCTGATGGTAAGAAATTCCCGCCGCCTAGAGACACCAAAGGTAGTAATGATGCGTTGCCAACCAGAGGCCGGGATGTTAGGCCTCGAGCAAAAGTAAGTTTACCGGCTACCTTACCCTCCGAACCGGAACACGTCATGACGTTATGGCGCAGAAATAGGTAAGGCGGTGATACCAATCCGGATGAGGCGCTGCGAAACTCCGCCACCTAGTCATATATCACGGTGTTAGTGACGGCAAGCCTATGTTCGCCTTTTACGAGCTGCGTGGCACAGGAAGGCAGATGGTCTGTTCTACAAAGGAGCCCGGACCAACACGGGGGACATTAATCAAGATTCATACATCATATTCCTGCGATAATTTTAAAGCATTGGTGGTTCGTATAGGACAGCCGGTAAGCTTTAAAGAGCATTACAACGCAAAATTTTTTTTTTCGAATTGACTGCTGTTGTGTACGTCTAAAGACTTACAACGTCACCAGGCTAGTGGGCGAGCAGAGTGCTCAGCCAGAGATTGAAATATGGGTGGGGCCTAAGGGTCTTAAGTGTCACCTGTGAGACCGTACCTCAGCATAGGGTGGGATCGTGGTTTGCGTCGGAAGATATCGTGGCTGTGTTCCGCCCAGGGCGGAACAAGGGACAACGAAAATAAGTTTGGCAAATGAACTACTACTCCATTTGGTGTCAGTATGTGGCATATACTTTCTGCCTATCTCGTAAGAGACTTGGAGCGAAGCTATGAGTGTATGCTGCGTATTTCGTTACAATAAATGTCTAATTTTCCACCTTGTATGGTAATATTGAACTAATATTTGGATTTTTTTTTCGATGCTTAACATCCCAGCCCAGCCCAAAGTTATAAACGCACCACTACCACCTTTGGTGTCTCTAGGCGGTGAGAATTTCTTACCGTGAGGAAACCCATCTGCTTGTTTGGCTTCCATGACATTGGAAAATAAAAATTATAGTAAAAAAATCCAGTCCAGAAAGCAACAATATCAATTGCATAATAGATTTAAAAAAATCCTCTCCTTTTCTTCTGTTGTTTTATGAGGATTAGTAAGCAAACAAGAAGACGGACTCCTAATAACAAGAAGTAATACACACTGATCCGTTTGGAAGGCGTTTCTATTGAGAACGTCGACCATGTGGTCGTTTTGGGGGTTACCTTCGACTCGTAGCTGTCGTTTGCGCGGCATCTGCATGCCACGGATATGGGGAAGAGGGCAAGCAGCTTTGGTAAGATCTCGCGGATCACTGCTGCAAGTTGGGGTGTCAGATACCCGGAATTAAAGACGCTGTACAAGGGAATTTTTGTGCTTTGTATACCACATGCGGCCAAGGTGTGGAGTCATAGAGTTAGAATCTACCAGGTGCGTAGTGCCCTGCTGAGGACGCAAGAGAGGTCGTTAATTCTCTTGACGAAGGCTTACAGGTCCGTGAGCAAGACTGCCCTGCCTGTGCTGGGCGGCGTGCTCCCATCGGACCTGCAGGTCAAATTGTCGGGGGAGATAGCGAGAGGATCAGTTGGCTTGGATGGAGTGGAGGCCAAGGCGTTTAGAGGGAGGGCGAATAACCGGATAGTGGAAGAGTGGCAGGAGTGCTGGGAAAAAGCGATGACGGCCACGACCTTTATCGCTTCTTTCCTAGCGTGGCGAGAAGAATGCTTGCAAAGTGGGTGGAGCCGGATCACATCACGTCCCAACTGCTGACAGGACACGGGTGTTTTCAAAGCAGGCTCAGGGACATGGCCTTAAGCCAATACGGGGAGTGCTTTTGTGGCGCTGACATGCAAGACGAGTATAATGCAAGTCAAGTACAACAACTAAACCGCCAGACCACAGAGGAGATTTGAGTCCTGTTGAAAGAAGACCATGGTTCTCTGGATGATTGGATGACCACTAGATATGGGGCATAAAAACAAAAAACAAGTAATTGTTTTCCATGTTTTGACCCATTGTTACAATAAAACCTAAAATATATATGAGAATATCTAAGTTGGGATACAAGATAAGTTCATCAACTTTATTTGTTTAAAAAACTTCATGCCCATATCGCAGAGATAGGCAGTGTTCAACTTGGGTACCCACGATTATATATGAAGTCCCATCCTCATTTCCATGGTGTTTTACAGATGGTATAACCATCACGAAACCAGGAAGTGATCCAATCCAATCCAACCAGGAAACATTCCAGGATGTCAACACAAATTGTTCTAGTTCCAAAATAAGCAAATTACATGTATGTTTTATGGTTGTTAGTCAACAATACTAACAATTGAAACACTTAAATAAATAGCAATAGAAATTTAATAAACACACCAAACAAGCAGATGGATATCCTGGTAGGTAAGCAATTTACGTCGCCTAGACACTAACAGGTGGTAATGATGCGTTGCCAACCTTAGGTCGGGATGTTAAGCCTCAAGCAAAAGTAAGTTTACCGGCTAACTTATCCTCCGAATCGAAACTAGTTTAACTGGCAATGTGGCGACAGGAATAGGTAAGACGGTAGTACCAATACAGGCGAGTCGCTGCAAAACTGGTCGCTGGAGTTTAGTGACGGTAAGCCTATGTCCGTCTTTTACGAGCTGCCTGGCACAGTATTATTCTATTTATTATATATCTATTGCAAAAGAGCCCGGCCCAAAACGGCGAAAATCTTAGTCAAAAACATAGTTAAATCTTGCATGTAGATTAATTAATCACTACTGAGTATTAAACCAAGTCGCGCTTCGTCTGTTCCTATGTCCCTTTGTATGCTTAAACTAGGCAACAAATTTTGATGCGGTTTTTTAATAAATAAAGTGTTTGAAGAGGAAGGTTTATATGTATATTTCATAACCGTGCCAAGCCGGGGCAGGCCACTAGTTTTAAATATTTAAAAAATATACCTTCACGCCTATATCCCCGAAGAAGTAGGCAGAGGTAACTACCAGGGCACTAACAACAAGCCAAAGACACTAAATAACACAAGCAATAAGGCAAGTGCCAAACAGGCACATATTTTCATCTACTCTACTTTTGCCTTGACTCTTATACTATATCTAAAACCTATTTTTTTACTGCAATTTTATGTTTATTTTGTAAATGTGAATCAGGTAAATTAATTGTTTTTAATGTAATTTGATGAGACTTGATTGGCAGCATTAGACAGTGAAAAACCATACAGCTACTTTGCCCTCTGGACAATTTGATCATTATAGAGGTAGGAAACCTTACTCTGGCAATTGCTGCACAGCACTCTACCATTAGTTGTCTTGTTGATTGTGTCATATGTAAATTATGCTCACATTTTGAACTGCCTTGCAAGGAGGCAGATGATTCTACAAAAAGGACCTAGATCAACATGAGAAAAAAAAATATTGGGAGCCCCTAACAGTGATATTTAAAGCAATATATGTCTATGCTGCTGTCTTCATATATATGACTTTATTGTGTGTGCAATAAGATTGTCTTTCTGTGTTCTGACATTATGCACCCACGACTAGCTGAAGACACTAAGTCCCATAATGTGATAGGTGGCAAGCCTATCGCCAACCGGGCACATTTCCAATCCTGAACAACATTTTTTTTTGTTGCTCGACCCGGGATTTGAACCGGGGACTTCAAGAAGTCAAGTCCAACAACTGAACCGCTAGTCCACAGAGGGGATTAATAAAATAATATTGCTTTAAGGTCCCTGATTTTTTTTCTTTTTTTTTGAATGACTAAATTGTTGCTAATCTCGCAATTTTTTTGCACCTTCACCGAGCTTTGTGGTCCCTGATGTAAAAAGAAATTTAATTTAAACCAGACTAGACATCAATATGGGTCATAGATAAATTAATCTAATCCCTACTGTATTCATTGCAAAATAATAAATTAATAACTTACGTTTTGTAGGAATTAATCTTGGACTAATAGGTGGACGGTCTTCAACAGCAAATGTCGAATTCAAATCAGTCTCTTTAGCAAAAGTGTTATTATTATAATTCTTTACACTATCCGCCCAATCTTGAATCCAGGTTTTATCACCCTTACACCTATTCAGACTTAAATATGATAATTTTCCAACTATCTGTTCTGGGGTTAGATCTGTATTTGATTCTTTGAGAGATTTCTGAGCATTTTTTAATACAGTGCTTTCAAATTTATTGTCATCTATAACGTTTTTACTAGGAAATGACACAGGCACAGAAGTTTCTCTAGACAGCCTATGAATGTAGTCTGTTTGATCGATTTCTGATTTTGTTAAGCTACAACGCCTACGATTAAGTATTTCGGGCTTTGTGTAATGCTTAGTGCTAAGTACTCCAGAGGTGGTTACCGATGTAAACATACCAATATCTACATCATGTTTTGGAGGAGATTTGGCAAACGTTTTTTCTGTTATGGTTCGAACTCTGTTTTTAATTTTTTCTAAATAACTCCTAGTTGACTTAATTTGTTTAGATGTTTGTGATGCCAAATCATTTTCTGTGGGAGACTCGTAGCAACATGATATTTCTAAAACATTTTTGTCTTTCGATACTTGAGGTATTTGATTTGTAATAACATTTCTAATGCAGTCTCTTCTTGGCTCTTTTGTTATTACAGGTTGAGGGTTAGGATAGTTGAAAATCAAATCTGAGTCCAGCTCGTCTTCATTTTTCAATTGGTCCTCTATTACATCACTAAGCAAATTGGTGCCAAATGTCCTATCAATACTCATTCTAGCTTTTTGCTCTTCGGTGTAATTGTCTCCTTCGATAGTGTATGTGCCTGTTGATGAATGATTTGATTCAGCGTCAACATCATCATCAATAAACAAAGGTTCCGATTTTGGAGTACACTTTTTAAACAACAAATCTGGAGTCTCAGACATTGCTCTAATTTTTCTGATAACAGGACTCTTTGTCTCTGGAGTTGATAAACCGTTATCTGGTGTCAAAATATCCAGTTCTGGACTAGAAATATCTGTCAGCATAAGCCCATCTGGACTATGATCTATTATATCTGCAATGGGTTGACTATAACTTGGTAAAGTACCATAACTGGGAGTTTTATGAATTTCTCTGAAAGAACTTGTAGCACTTTTTAGTGGTAAATTTAAACCATATCGAGCTGTGAAATTATCACTTCTAGACATTATACTATCGACTATTGGACTTTTAGACGTACGTTTCGGTTGGAAAATATCATTTAGTGGTGATTTGAGGCTTCTATTCATACCTGGGCTGGTTATTTGTGATTTATCAGATTGGGAGATACCTTTAAGCTTTACAGATCCAGATAGACAGCTATCTTCTTGGTCAGACGAGAAGTATCCCTCAGAATTATAACCCTGAGCTTTACGAGGAAGTTTAGCACTTAAAGGCGGTCTTTGACTTACTGGGCTAGCTTTTGTTTGGCTAATAGACATTGACTGAACTCTTTGGTGTCTCGCCTGAGATTTTTTTGCTAGCTCTTCTCGTCTACGAGTATCCAGTTGTTTGGCATCACCAAAGTCAATCGTAAATGCCATTGGATGTGGTTTAGGAGTTGTAGGTTCCGACTCCTCCAGCTGGCCTCCCTCGACTTCGCTTTTCGAGTCGTTCGATTTACTCTCATCCTCCAAAACACTATTTTGGCCCTCAGTTAAAGGAATAGACACGTTTTCGACACTCACACTCATATTCAAGGATTTAATAGTGACATCATATTCACAAAACCATATCTCACTAACACACGAACTGCCTTTGTTTCACTTCCGTAAAATAAATCCGTAACGCGCAGGAAACGTAGAGCGAGGTAATAAGAAAATTAATAGAATTAATAAAAAGTGGAACGAGAGCATTAAAAAAATTAGTCTACATTACAATCACTACATTCGCTCGCGATAAGCTCGATCGCAAATAGACACGACAGAGACAAACGAATGCGAGCGACAGGACAAAAGTCAAAACAAAAAGGAAAATAAAGAATTTGTGAGCGGATTTAAACTCCACGGCAAATTATCATACGTCTACTGGTAACTTTAGACAAAACGAGGCAACACTGTCCCATTTGTGGGTTGCCTGATGCTTAATTTTTTTTCGAACATAACGCGAAGTGAGAAAAGCCAAGCGTAAAGACATTTTATAATTACTTTTTCAGTTCGAAGGAAACAGACTTCGTTAAGATGTTTTTAGCTTTTGCGTTACATTTATTGTATTTACTAAATGAAACATCACGTTCATACATTTTGAAGTGACTTGGTATTTATAACTCACACAACTGTAGTATATAATAATATTGACCGGAACATGACAATTGACACCGCCAGTATTGAGGCAGGAATAGTTGTAATTTCTACTAATAACTCTTGGATGAATCTCTCACACTCTTTTTCCAAGTACGTAGCTTTGACATGGAGATTGTAATAGTCAATAGAGCTGAAAATTCTTTAGAATCTGGAATTGTTCCTGGTAATGTAATTATTTCCTTTAAGGTATCTGTAACCGTTATGAGAGATTTCTAAACAAAATGTAAATATTATAATATTATGTTTTACTCTTCTTTTGCAATGACTAGTTTTTACGAATACTTAAATATTAGTATTGAAATTAATATCTCAATGGTTGGGTTATAAACACCAACATCAGCTAATTATTAAAAATTAAAACGATTTATTAATAATTATTGAAAGAAATATAAAAGCAATGCAGACCTAATATTAAATAATTAATTCTCTCTCTCTCTCTCAATTCAATAAACATTCAACCTTACTGCGAGGCAGATTTTAAGAAGCTAGCATAGGTTAAATGAGTGATTACCAACAAAGCCACTGGTGGTACAGTACCGTGCTGCAACTCGACCGGGTAGGGATCTACCACCTTGTCTATTCCTTGTGCTATAATAACACTATCGTTTTCCAGTCCGGAGAATAGAGAAGCTTGCACAACAATTGACTTAATACCTTGGCCCAAAGACGCCGTGTCAAATATTATACACTTATGGTATCTACAGGCACCTGTTGATTCTTACCGTTAGGCCTCAGGAGAATCGTTTGTTTGTTAACTGTCCTCCTGTTTTATAAAATAAAACAATTTACGTACAAATATAGTCTAATTGTAAGATATTTTTTATTTAACTGGTAACTATGTACCTTTTCAAAACTGTCAGTGTCTATGTCCATAATCCATATAATGTCAACCAAGTGTCAACTCTTGTCTCTTGACATTTGGTGACGTTTCTTTACTTTCACATGTTTACAGTAGAAATGTTAAAAAATGGCAGAAGCAGCCTTTTCTGAAGATGGCAAATATTATTCAGCAATAACTGAAGACGGTAGATTAAAAATATGGGACACTGAAACAAATATCTTAAAACAGGAGTATACACCAGACCTTCATTTAACAGCACCTCCTACTTGTTTACAATGGATATGTGTTTCTACAGTAAGTACAAACACGTGGTGTTTAAAAATGATAAAATAACTTTTTTTAAACTATTTGAACAGGATAGATATATATTTTTTAAATTTGATATTAACTTTAACATATTAACACTATGTACTTGGTTTCTGTATTAACAAAATAAACATAACCTCTTTCAGAGCTCAAAAAAAGGAAAAAGAAAATCTGTTAGTGAAGAGGATACACAGTGTATAGCGATAGGTACAACGAGTGGGAAAGTTCTAATATACTCCGTTACTCAAGCAAAAGTCGAAACTGTGTTATCAATACATAAAAATAGTGAATTACATTCAAAAAAAGTGCAAGCAGTGGACTGGCATAGAAAATATGGTTTATTCAGTTGTTCCAGTGAAAATATTGTTTATGAATGGAACTTACAAAGTTCAAGTGTTAGGAATAAGTACAACATTAATATAGCAAGTAATAATAAACAAGGAAGTAAAGTCAGCAGTATAAAAATAATTCCTCATAATCAGGTAATAACTCAGACACATCTTTTGATATTCTTAATTTATACATCTAAAACTTATAAGAATATTTAATGTCTAAAAGTAATAATTGAATACCTGGTTGTGTTGTGGCATTTAAAATACTTACCTATGTGCTCATGCTTCCACTTTTAGGAAAGTGAACACTACGATAGGTGTGAAGCATACATTATATTTTCACATATTCACATGTTTTTTTCCCACCAATTTAGTGAAATCGACTTCTATAAAGTGACACCTGATGAATTCGGAAAAAATAAATACAGTGATTAAACACAATATTTCCACATTAAAATCCTCTTAAATGATGAAACAAATAAATGCATTTTACTTGCCTACTATTTATCAAGAAGTTAAAATAAAGAATAATTAATTAATCAAGTATAATTTATTTTTCAATTAATGGCTACATGTAATATTTCATTTATAATTATTAAATTAAGTAAGTTATTATTAGTCAAAGGGATATAATAAGAATATACAACACATGTAAATCAGCTGTGCAGTCTGTCTATGACTCCTATCCTGTTGCACAGAGAGATGCACAGTTAATTAGCATGGATTGTATACATTGAAAAGGTTATTAGTTAATCCATTATTAGGCATAGTTTTCCCCTCGTAGGTTACACGTAATGCATATATTGTTTTATTGAAATTGATAGCTACTGTTTTTCCTTTGGCATTTTGCAAATATATGGCATTGTGCATATTAAACCAATCCAAATTCTTGATATCAGAAATACGTTGAGATGGCTGAAAAGAACAAAATAATTTGAATTAGAGTAACATAAAGTTTTTTTTAAATTCAAGTAATACACTAAGGAAAAGGTTGAATTTACTTAAATACTGTCTTAGAAGATATATTCCAGGCAGCATATGACTGATAAACATATATTAATTAGTTAATTAGCTACAAAACAACTGCTGGTAGAGTGATGTGCAGCATCTAGGCAAGTTTGGTATTCACTGCCTTACTTATTTTTATCTACATGGTGAGCCTTTGTTGCAGAGGGTAGGGTAACACGTAAATTTGCACATCAAATACAGTGTAAACTCCATGTAACGTCACTCGATTTAACGACAAACTCTTTAAAGCGTTGAAATCAATTGGCTTTAGTTGGTTTAACTTGTATTCCATACAATGATA